>CVMT01000006.1:571185-584605 GCA_000985935.1 Talaromyces islandicus | reverse complement strand
AGAAAAAGAAAAGAAAAAGAAAAGAAAAAGAAAAGAAAAAGAAAAGAAAAAGAAAAGAAAAAGAAAAGAAAAAGAAAAGAAAAAGAAAAGAAAAAGAAAAGAAAAAGAAAAGAAAAAGAAAAGAAAAAGAAAAGAAAAAGAAAAGAAAAAGAAAAGAAAAAGAAAAGAACTGCCTAGTTTTACTCTAAACTTACTAGTCGAAAACACTAAGGTGTTTTGATTTGGATGGGGACTGACCTAGTAAACAGTTGGTAAAAAAGTCAATATCTCCCCAGTAGCAATATTCTATAAAACATACCTGGCCGATCAAATGGCTGTTGTTGCGGATAAACAACGCTTGCTCTGCAGTAAATGTCGCAAAAGCATTCTGTGAGAATAACTGTTAGTGTTTGATCTATTTCAATATATGGAATATATCCAGTGCCCTTACCAATGCCAAACTCTCGGCTGCCTGTAACTGCCCAGCTTCCTTTCCCACGAGATGACTCCGGACTACGCTTCTTGCTATAAGACAAAAGTGTTAGATATTCCAATTAGAAAAGTGAAACAGAAACAAACCTCCATCTGCGCCTACAATGACACTCCCCTCGGCCACGACACTGCCTCCGTTGAATAAAGCCGTCACGGCAGGCTTTTCTCCGGCCGCAGACTCGGAACGGACTTCTGACAATTTCATTCCAAAGTGGATGTCAATACCCGTAGTAAGCAAGTTTCGAAGCTTCCCTCTCGAAACTCGTCTTGCACTAGGCATAGGCATTTTGGCCATGAGATCTCCAGTGAGCCCGTTAATGAGCGGGATGTAGGCACCTTCCGTAGAGTCGTGGTCCTCCCAAGGATGAGTTTCGGTGGACTTCAAGTTTGCTGAAATTTCAGGCGGGATACATGCCTCGATAAAGGGAATTGACCAGTGTAGGGCCACGGTCCATTTTCCGGCGAGCGCTTCATACTCTTCTCTTGAGAAGCGCTCGTAGATAGTAGCTCGAATTCTGGCCTTGGGCAATGTAAATGTTAGTAAATATACGGATAATCATCTGTTATAATAGCGCTACCTTTTTGAGTCCATGAGCAATCATGAGACCGGTTGCTCCTGTAACAATATTAGCTAGTAAAACAGAAAAAATAAGACTGGTTGACAAACCAGCCCCAACGATAATAACGTGAAAATCCGAATCGGCCATTGCGAGTAACAGGCAATTTTATGTTTCGATGTATCTTATATCGTTGGTGTCTTCATTAAATTCGTGCGGCTCAGGTGGCTTCAAATATTTACCGATTAAGGCCACCCAGAATCGACATCATCACCGACATCGTGTGAGTGTCGGGTCCGAGGTCAAACCGAACGAGCGAATGAGCGAACGAACGAGCAAAATTATGTAAACAGTGAGTGGGTGGTCGAGACAGATTCGGATCGCCAGCACACGGATGCATCGTCCCGTCGGTCTAGCCAAGTCTGTACTACGTTGGAGGGCAGATCAGATCACCGGGGTATCGATGTGTCTGTTCCTAGACCAATCTGACAGATTTTATAAGCAGTGATCAATATTCATGAGAATGTAAATGATTTCCACTTATTTTTGCTATAATTTAGGCGCCTGCCTTGGTTTCCTTTCTTTCTCCTTTAGCTACTCTCACTTTGTTTAGAGCTTATTGACATGTCAGTGTTACAGAGGCACATGCAGTTCAGAAACACCGAGGAGCCTCGAATCTGGAACAAATATCTAATATATAGGTTATTTAAAATGCAGGGCTTGTCCACATGTTAGACTCCTTGTACCAGTCACGACTAGACGGTTGGATTCTTGAAAGTTTTGATACCGGTATTCCATGACATGCACAAAATTACGATTAAAGTCATTGAAATAAAGGCAAATAAAGTAGAACAGAACAACTCCCATTGCCAAGGAGGCGATACCTTCGGCAGTCACGTGGAGAGAGGGGTGGCGGACGGGCGGTAATACCGCAACTAACAGGCGCCGAATTAGGAAATTTATGCCCGATTAGGATAAATATTGAGGCACTCATCACTAATTTCACTCTTATTATGAACTTTTTCAATTTTTGTATACATGAAGCCGAACCAATTGATTCCAGTGACTCTTGGTTTCAAGATGACAACATTGGAAGCGATCCTCGCCGTACCTTGCCTACTAGTTTACAGAAATTAATGCCAAGGACAACATCGGGTTTTTAACATTTGAAGATGAATACTAAGGTTTGCTGTTAACAAATAACATTAGAAAAGCTGTGCTATTTAAGCAGACTTATTGAGTGCATCCGTTTCAAACCATTAGACAGCTCTCGCGAATTCATATGTTGGAATTACCAGGTATACAGTGGGAAATTATAATATGTAGTTCTAAAATATGTCCATAGTAGTATTTAAGTTACATTTCTGTAGGAGATATAATGAAGAGACAATATTTCAGATGCAGCCGTTGATATCTATGTATAGAATAAAGATATTTATTGACCGTAATTGCATCCATTAATATATTAAAATGAACCTTCAAATGTTGTATGCGACCAGGACTGGCAGTGATTGAAATCTACATCAATTGATAGTAATTGACGTGTCGATCATTATATTTCTCAGGAAAAACAATCCTACAGGTCTACATCAATTGATGTATGTAATATGTACATAAGCCAATTTACTTGCATACTGTCAATGCGACCAAATTGACTCGTCGAGGGCTGGTAGTTATATATTTTCTCCCAAGCCCAGCACGGATCAGCAAATGGTACTGCATACTGCACGCACAGACATCACACCGACTGTGCTTCTGCCGGCATATTCGACTGACAGGTTGTAACGTCCCTCTGTATAGATAGCCATAGATTGACCAATCCCCAGAGAGCCCGCGGTGGCGTCGGCCCCAGAAAAACGCCGATCGTGGATGGACCAATAGGCAGTGTTAAATAGCTCCACTGTGGACTTCTAAGGAAACCCATTTTTTCCCGCCTCGTCTCGGACTTCTGTGCGAAGTGCCTGTTCAAGGCCAGACAGTGAGTCATTTTGAACTCGACTGTCGATGGATGGTTCTGGCCTTGGCCTCCGCATGCTCGCTCAGGCGGTCTGTGTCCCCGGGTGTATAGGAATTTAATTCCTATATGTCCTACTCGTGAATCATGTGAGGCATCCGCAGAAGTAAGTGGCATCAAGCCCTGCTGTTACATGTATACTTGTTTTGCAGACGCCATCCCGTCTAATTGCACATGCCCGAAGAAGACAGTACGTAGCATTAAAGACCCCACCAGCTGTTGAGTGGAGAAGCCGACTGTGGCTAGGAATGGCTTCGACACGGCTGTTGTCACATCACATTTCCACAGAGAGCAGGATTTTCAAGTAAGCAATCTCCGTGGCGTACGCCTCGCTAGAAATAGTAATACATGGCAAACGGAAAAGTTCCTGCAACTTGAGTCACAAAGTTTACCTGCCCAGCAAGGATGTTGTTCCTAGTGAGACTGACACAAATAGGGCGTATTAATTTGCCTGGCAGCGGGCCGTCTTAACCGACTGCTGTGGAGAAATCGCACTTTTCCCCGATCGACTAGTCTTCCAAAGGGGGCAGATCCTGTAGTCCAGCCTAGACCGCTCTGTCGAGGTGAGCAAAAACGCAGCAGAACTGACGCTTTTAGTGCCTACTAATGGTGAATTTGTGCCCAGTAGAGACCACTAGCGTCTGTCTTCGGTACTGCTTCTAGGATGTCATCCCGGCTGGCCGGTTCTGAACTATGCATCTCCCGTCAAGGATTTCTCTTCCGCTTTTCCTGTTTTGTTTCTTTGACTTCATGACAAAATCATTCCCCACTGTGGGCTCTTGGCTGACTAGCCTTGGGTAGAACTTGAATTCTGCCCACGAAGAGAGGGAAAGAGAAAAAAAAAATGACATGTAAATAAATAGCCGACCACTCCCACTCGGATGTGAGGCTTGTCAATAAACAACCAACTTGAACGCGACTTGCCCGCCATGTCTGAAGTCGAAGAGGTCCAAGCAGCCTCAATGTCGACTCAGGCAATACAGGCCGATAGGAAAGTAACACCTGCTCACCCGCACAATGACTCGGAAGCTACATTGCAAGAGATTGCCGAGCAGGGGGACGACATGATGCACGAGGCAGTACAGGAACGATACCAGAACCCATCTTCGTATCGGTTTCGCAGGATAGCGTCCAAAACTCTTGTTTCGTTTGGCCCAGGCGATCCTGAGGACCCGGTGAACTGGGGCAAGGTTAGTAACACCATCTTTAAGTTGCATCCAATATCCACAATGCTAAGGAAGGGAAACAGGGCAAGAAGATGTTTGTTCTTTGCTCCGGTATGATGCAGGTAACGAATAGCACCATCGGGTCTTCTCTGCCTAGCGGGGCTATCCAGTACATTGCCAAATACTGGGACATTAATGATGAGGAGAAGCTCGTTCTTCCAATTTCGCTCTTCCTAGTGGGATATGTCCTGGGTCCGCTTCTATACGGTCCGTTATCAGAGCAGTATGGCCGTCGATGGCCACTGCTCATTGGTTATATACTGTTCTGTGTCTTTTCCTTGGGCTGCGCGTTGGCTCCGTCCTTTCCTGCCCTACTGGTATTTAGACTTCTCAATGGCATGGCCGCTGCTGCTCCTATTGCTATCATAACTGGCGTCTACGCTGATATCAACGACGACCCAATCAAACGGGGGAGAACCATGGCATGGTTCATGTCCGTAAGCTTCGTCTTCTCCTTTTTTCTCTCTACGACATGAACTAACTTGAGTAGTGCACGGCCGTTGGCCCCATCATCTCACCATTTATGTCCGGCTTCATCTCCACGGTCAACTGGCGCTGGGCCTTTTGGTTGGGCCTCATCATTGCCGGAGTCTCATTCCCATGCGTGTTCTTTTTCCCAGAGACGTACGGTCCCGTGTTGCTGCAACGTCGTGCACGCAAATTGCGCAAAGAAACCGGTAACAAGGGAATTGTCGCCCCTTTGGATCTTGTACCCCATGATCTCCGGGCTACTTTGATGGTCACTTTGACAAGGCCCCTGCGCATGATCCTGAACGAGTATATGGTGTCATTGACTTGCTTCTATCTTGCTTTGGCATACGCAATTTTCTACCTGTATTTCCAAGCTTACCCATTAATATTCGAAGGTACATTCCTCCGAAGTCTCCAGATCCACAGCAACCCCCTCCCAAAATCGATCTAACATGATGTGTGTAGGGATCTACTGCATGAGCCCGGGTATCGCCGGCCTGACGTATTTGCCAAGTAAGTTGACAAAGCGAAAAACATCAAGTCAAAAAAGTCATCATTAGTGAATACTAATACGCCACACTAGTTGCTCTTGGATGCTTCATTGCCTGTGGAATATTCATTTGGTACGACGGGTACCTCGAACGAGCCAAGGCTCGCGGTGCAGCGTGGGCACATAACGAAGACTACCGCCGCTTGCCACTGGCTTGCATCGGCGGACCGCTGTATGTGGTCTCGCTATTCTGGCTTGGGTGGACAGCATCGCCCAACATCCACTGGGCTGTGCCGATGGTCTCGGGTGTTGTGTTTGGTCTTGCGTACGAATTGATCTTCATGGCCATGCTTAACTATCTCTCCGACGCATACGAGACTTTTGCAGCTAGCGCCCAATCTGCATCGAGTTGCTGCCGGAGCATTTTCGGTGCTGTCCTACCGCTTGCCGCGAAACCCATGTTCAATCATGTAGGCATCGACTGGGGATGCAGCATTATTGCGTTTATCAGCTTGGGGGTGTCGATCATCCCGTTTGCATTCATATACTACGGAAAGACGATTCGGCAGAAAAGTAAAATGTGCCAGCATCTGAAGATGCTGAAGGAAGAGGAGAGACGGGCCTGGGCGGAAGAGGATGCCCCTCATGATACTGCTCCTGATCCAAATGCATACATTGAGAAAGGCCCATCTATTAGGGATACCACAGTCACGAGGGATATCGGGGAGGCCGCATAGGAGCACCTCCAGTGAGAACATTGGATGGAAAAGCATGAAAGAGGAAGAAAACTAACATCACTGCATATTAATACCCACATGCATAGCAGTTTGCTTACATACCCATTGGCGTCGGACATGTTTTTGCTTTCACTTATGAGCTTATTGATTTACGATGCCCATCTTGCACAGTTAGCTAGTAATTAGATAATGGCCATTTTTAGTAATTTTAATGAATCACTGTTGAATCACTCCCGAGCCTACTGACTGCTAATTATATCCGTCGCCCCGAAAACTGTCCATCACATGAAATAACGACTGTTCGTTATTAATTAGCTGTATAGTAATCGTCGCAATTAGGGTTCAAGATGCCAAGACCGGCCAGCAAAAGAACCTCGGTTCAGGCAGTTGAGTCTCGGCCGGACGCGCCGGGACTGACTGCCTCCTTCTTATCAAACCCCGAGCGTTTTTTTCAACTTGCTTGGATTTTCCCTCTTGTATTTATTTGTTTATTATCATTATTATTTTAAATTCTCCTTGCTGCAGGTTCATACATCACATATCGCGACCATGGCGTCGAAACGAGTAACCATGTTCGATCCCCCGCCGCTGGACGACAGCAAGGCGCCCATCGAAAACGTGCTCGAGTTAACTCCGATTCTCGACATTGGTCCGGTACGCGCAACAAAAGCCTCCTTTCCCCCCTTTCTCTCTCCCTCATAAGTAGTTCTTTAACACTGAACTCAGGCGGCGTGATAAAATAGGATGTTTTCACCAACACTCGTCCCCTCTGGCATCCCCCTGGCGCGCGAGGCGTCTACGGAGGCTCCGTGATCGCGCAATGCCTCAGCGCCGCTCAACGCACTGTCCCCGATCAATTCTTCGTCCACAGCATGCACTGTTATTTTGTGCTGGCCGGTGACTCAGAGCTCCCCATCGCCTATCATGTCGAGCGAGTGCGCACCGGCAAGAGCTTTGCTACCAGAACCGTGCAGGCGCGACAACGCGGACGGCCCATCTTCACGACGACGCTCAGCTTCAATAGAATAAACAGCGGTGGCAAGAAGCGTGTTGAACATAGTACTAGGATGCCGGAAATCCCTCCGCCCAAGGACTTGCCTGCATCGCGCGACTCGAGAAGCCCATTCGAAGTGCAAAATCCCGGAACCGACACTGCTTGTATGATAGATTTTCGTCCCTCCCTTCATCCATCCAGTCCTGCGTGAGAGCAAGGAAAGATTTGCTAATGAATACTTTTTCCTCCCGCATACAGCTAAGGATATCCCCATTGATAAGAAGCGCGTGGACCACTGGGTTCGTTTCCGCGGCCATATCTCTGAGCTTGGAGGCCGTCAAGCTCATCTCGCCGCGCTTGCATACATGACAGACAATTACTTTATTGGTACGGTCTCGCGGGTGCACAATATTCCACGGTTCTCTTCGCCAATAGCCCTGCAACGAGCTCTCAAGGCGCTCAAGAACCCGTCTGATCTCGACAGCGAAGGCATTTCGCGCTATTTTGAGGAACTCGCCGAGGAAGAAGCCAGCGAGATCCGAGCAAGCACCAGAGACGGCACACTAACTGCAAATAAGCTATCCTCGATCATCAAGCGACGTGACAGCCGGGAGATTGGCATGATGGTCAGTTTGGACCACACCATCTACTTTCACGATCCACTGGGTTTCCGGTCTGACGATTGGCTGCTGTGCCATATGGAGAGCCCGTGGGCTGGCGAAGGCAGGGGACTGGTGATGCAGAAGATATGGTCGCGAGATGGAGTGCACGTTGCGACGTGCGTGCAGGAGGTAAGACTCTTCTTCATTTTTCCATGAGCTTTGGCTCTGTTCTAACTTGTCTGTAGGGCGTCGTCCGTTTACAGCAGGATGAAGAGACGAGGGACTCCAAACTGTGATATGTTTAGGTTTTGTTTTTGTATTATATTAGACATGGTTCTATATACCTACTTGATATACAAATAATACACTTCATGTATAAATGAATAACAATATACTAGTATAACAGTATAAAGTATAGAGTATAAATATAACAGCCTCGGCAAATGCCGCCGGCAACTCGTCCGGGGCGGGCCCGGCGCTGATTGGCCGGATATTTCCTGATTTGAGGGTGTGTTGACACAATTTCGTCACGAACATCCGCAAGGCGCACCGAGTCTCGTCCTCGCTGCGTCCGCGCGCCTTAAAAAAATGCTGCTGTTTCTGCCTCTGGGAATCTCGTCTCACAAAGAGCATGGGCACCCTGACAAGTCTCCCAACAGAGCTGATCCTCATCGTCGTCCGGCGGCTGCGTAACATCGAGGACTTCCTCGCTCTGCGCTCCACTTGCCGGCTGACATACAGCATCCTCAACGAGACCACCGCCCCGCACACCATCCTCGACCTTCTCGCCGCCTCAGCCCCGACCTTTTGCTCGCCGCATCCCTATTTCCTGGTCGCTGCTCTTGCTCGACAGACTGCAGAATGGGCTCTCGCGGACCCCGCCGCGCGCGTTCCGTCTCTGCGCAAGGCGTTCCGGGGCGGCATCGACGCCCTCTTTGCCTTCTGCCTCGAAAATGCCCCCCGCGGCCTCACGCTGGATGAGATCCGCCACTTGCACACCCTACGCTTCAGCGTGCTGAATCCTCTCAATGATGCCATCGACCGCATGGCCGGCATGCAGTGGTATGCCACCCCCGATTTCTGGGAGGGGGGCGTGTCCGAGCCCAACACCTTGTTTACCGAACCCAGCCGCGCCACGATGCAGATACTCATCTACGGGGAGTTGTTCGGACCATCATTTGATCACTTCCTGGACAGACCGCTTCGTTTGCCTGATACCTCTGCCCCCGCTTCGCCTGCTTCGCTCTCTCCACCCCCATCCGCGTCTTCCTCGGTATCCTTCTATTCCACCTCTTCCGACCCCAGGTTCCCGAAAGAATACCCCGTCTTTACTATCGAAGACAGGCTCGATTATGTGAAATATTGTATTCCAGATTGGAACTGCTCCGCATGGGGCCCCTTTGAAGTCGACCGAACTGGTCCTTACCAAGTCCGCGAGGTCGAGGGTGACCACACGTCCAACATCCCCGCTGATCAGACCGCGCTCCGACATATCCTCACCTGCCGTCGCTGGCGACGCATGTGGCGCGACGGAATGGCCAAGGTTGACAAAGACGATTTCTCGCCGTCGCCACCCGCAACAGAACCTCCGCCAACGAGAAGGTTGAGCATCATTAGTATCATGAGTTATGAAAGTCGTTCCCCCCCTCGACCTGTCCAAGGAGAACCGGAACCACGAGCCCACTACTGGGCTGACCATTTTAGTTGGGTAGGTGACGAGGAGCAGACCGATATGCCGAATTTGTCGACTGAGACTTGGCGGCAGAAGCTGTATCGCGACGCTCTGGTATTCCAGGGTATTGAAGGCATGCAGCTTATCACATTACCTAAACATCAGATTAGCCCCCGAGTATTGGAGAAGGCGCGGTGGATTCGGCAGAAGATTGCAGAGTTGGAAGTGCCCATTGAGATGACGACGTTTGGGCGCTTGACGCCAATGCTTGTGTCGTCGGCGCCCGATCTCTCGCAGGAACTGTGGCTGGGTGTGAGAGGAAGGTGGAGAGCTTCTGTTAACATGTGAATGTGCATTATACAAGTTGATATCTTGTTAGGAGTTTTAGATCTGCCATATATTGTTCGTCAAGATTTTTTATTACAAATTACACAGAATTTTTTACGCAATGATTTCCGTATTATATGTTTAATCTATACACTTGTGAAAAGAAGCTTCTCACGAGTTACTCGTAGAATTGCCCGTGTTCTTTTTAATATCCGTTGAGCGACCCGATGGACAAAAGATAACCTCAAAACCGGCCCCCTGTTTTATGGTGAAGGTTGATGTAGTATCGTCATATGCTAGGTTTTGTCAGTTTCTTCAAACCAATAATTTCCAGAAAATACATACCGTAGCTGTACGCATCAGGACACACTTTCTTAGCCGCCTTGCTGTACACGTTCGGACTACAAGTCTCTGGAGTACTATGACTGCCGCTGCAGCAGTCGCTTGCACGTCCGTACTTGGAGCACATTGACAGGCACGGGTCAAAGGTGGGACGTTTGATCCCATCGTCTGGATAAGGAAAGACTCCATGGCCGGGTTTCCATGGCTTTTGGATCTGCAGTGGCCATGGGCACCACCGAGACACCGAATTGGCCCCGAGTGCCTCCTCTAGCGGAGTGACATATGTGATGCTTCCAACGGTGGTGTTGACGGGGACTGTATTATCGTTCATGTGACTAACAGATGTCAAGAAATCCGGACTTCCGATGCAAACTGGGTTCGTGGTATTCGACGGGATGCTCTTAAGATCCGCATTGGTCGATTCACTGTGTAACGAGATGATTCCAATGGGCAGGTTGTAGCCGTCTACTAGGGAAATATCATAGAACGATAAGCCCATGTTGGTCGATAGAGTGAATTCAGCAAGCGAAGCGGGTTGTCCCTTTGGAGAAAAGGAAAAAAAAAAGAGAGAGAGTACGGTGGTTAGTGAGTCATATTTCAATCTCCTGGACCATAAGACTCACTGTTCCTTTACAATCGAGCAGTCCACCACAGTCACCCGTCAGACAAGCCGGGCCAGACGCGTTCAAAGACAATCCATTTGCGTTGAAACTGCAGTTTGTTCGCCCCCAAATCCGGCCCTGCCAGTCGGCGCTGACATCAAAAGTGGTTGTATTTCCAGGACGCGCGTAATACCCACCAGACGGTGGTCCTGTTCCTGCCTGCGTCTGGATTGCAGGATAGATGTCGCTGGGACATAGATTGGTTATTCTCATCGGTCTATTGGAAGCATCGGCAGTAGCGAGCATCATCGGCTTCAGTTTCATGTGGTGAATTGCAGCTGCATTATGTAAGACTAGAAATAATGACAGCGCCCATGACACGGTGCTAGCAGGTAGTCGCATCATCATTGTCACCAGGACTAAGTTGAGTATTATCAAGGAGGCTTTTATTGGCTAGGGAGCGATGAACGTAGAGGCATTTGATTGTTCATTATAATCCAGAGCTGGGCAAATACTAAGGCAAGAACAAAGAAAGAAGAAAACGAAGAGTCAGGCAAGACGAAAGCGAAAGATGGTCAAGGTGAGTCATTCTGCAGAGTAACCATCAATGTATTTTTGGCAAAGTATCAGGTACAGAGGGAGCTAGCAAACGACTGGCCACGGATGAAAGTTGAAGCCAAAGTGCCTCGAGATAAGCGCTGGCGTGACGTCGATCGCGCACCAGGCTAGGCCGTTTGGGCAGTAGCCCCAGTTGCGCCTGCCAAACGGGAGCGCTGCCGGGCCCGCCGCCTGCTTGTTTCCCCCACGCCAATGTGAAGAATCAATAATAGTAACAACAAACGACAACTTGGCAACAACAGCAACACGAGCAGAAGAAGAATTTCAGGCAGAATACAGACTTGGCAGAGCAATGCATCATGATTATGTGTTGGTAATTTTGTTCAGACAGCCTCCCTAACTTTTGTGTCGTATCGGCGTTAACAGCGAATAACAGCAAACAGCAAGCAAGAAAAGGAAAACGAGAAAGAAAAAAATAAAATTAAAAAAATGCAACAACAAACTCGAGGAAATAGAAACCTTTTTGGTGTCATTCGAACGTCGGAATGCCCATCTGCTCACAGTAGCCCAGCACCGCTTGTCCCCATACATCTCGTCCCTTGTACTTGGCCATGTCTTCAGGCCAGCTTTCGATCTCGGTGGCGAGTGCCCGGAGCTGATCGGGCGGTAGCTCATCAAGCGTATTCAGAGTCGTCTTGACGCTGAATACTAGAGCTCCTGTGCGAGGAAGACGACGAAACGTCTGCCGCTCTCGGCGGAGGAGAATGTTGTCCAGGAAAGGCCCAGGCTCCTGGTCCGTCAGTCCGTCGGGCCGGAATAGAGTGTTTCCTAGCCCTTCGTTGGACTCTTTTGTCTCCATGAAATAGCTGGACCTTTCCATTGGTGACTCGGGCGTGAGTCTATTCAAGAACCTATGATAGTGAGTCATTTGGTCCGAGATTTAACTCGACGGATACTTACTTGTTGACCGAATGTCCGATTTTCTCCTTCCACTGCGGCACTGGCCCATGCATCTGAGAAATGGTCCATCCAATGCGTTGCTGGACAGCCCATCCGACAGGAAACAGTGTTGCACTTGCAGCCCTGCGCTTTCTGTTAGCCGGAACTACACCAACAATCATGGGCTCATCATACAGATAGTATTCTCCTTCAGAATTCCGCATCAGGACAGTCAGGTCTTCCATAGCCAACCGCACTGCGATCTCCAATGGTTCCATCGTGGATCCTGATCCGCCAGAGACAAAGATCTCACCGGTCTTGATATTATGGATCTCGGTCTTGGCTCCGTCTTTCTTCATCTGGAACATACTAGGGTATCTTTTGCATAGGAAGTCAGATACGATTTCCAGTATCTCAGCACAAGCCTCTCGTGACTCTGGCAGACATTCGAACACATTCTTTCTCTCGTTTTTTAAGAGGGAGTTTCGAATTTCGTGTTCTTTCATATAATTCTTGTCCACGGTGAGCCAGTTTCGTGTGTCCAGCTTCCGCAATCCCATAGTGATACGGAATTTACGACTGCCTTTGATGGCATTGCAAGGATATGGCGCCGTAAGTGTGACATCCTGTTCATCGGTGTCTTTTGATGCTAGGTATTTCACTAGCCATTGGACAACAACTCCAATTATCGTGAATATTGTCAGCGACAGGGAGTGCACCATGCTTGAGGAAATCTACCAGGGGCGCAGATGGTTATGCCGTGATCACCAATGGGCTTGGGTTTTTAGAAGAAGAAAAGAAAAAAAGAAAAGAAAAGAAGAGGAAATGAAGAGACAAGGATAGACAGCAAGGAAACTCTAAACTGAAAATAAACCTCAGGTTGGAGTTTTTGTGTGCAGGTCCTTGACCTCCCGTTTTAAAACATTTTGCGGCGTCACACGTGCCTTGTTCTTAGGATTGCTAGGATATCACAGCCATCGTCTCGCTGTGCCTGGCCCAATTTCCCCACAGAATGCACAACGCGCCACATGATCGATCGGTCTTTGGCCCGGCAGGGTAACCTCGTTTCGTCACTGTCATTATTTTACTTCAAGCGACAGGACTAGAAAAGGTCCAAGAGCGGAATGGCTTCAGGCTGGCCCTTGTTCGAACAGTCAGTGGAGCTGGAAAAAAGGACGATCATAGGCTTCGATAGTCGGCCCAGGGCTACTAGCGTAGCAATCTATGACAGTATCTTGCGCATCTTAGGTCAGGATTACTGGAGTGGGTTCTCAGACTGTGGGCTAGAGTTGCGGGCAGTGGGCAGTGGGCACAGTCTAGATACCGCACAGCGTGAGCAGCAACATTACGGCGTACTAGTATGAACAAACCGGGGACTTGTTTCTTTTTTTTTTTTTTTTTTTTTTTTTTTTTTTTTT
>CVMT01000006.1:559227-571121 GCA_000985935.1 Talaromyces islandicus | reverse complement strand
TTTTTTTTTTTTTTTTTTTTTTTTTTTTTTTTGTGCTTGCGCGTGATGATGTCCGTGCATCGCATCTGCAGCGGCTCACTGGGCACTGGACAGCCTTCTTGTGCGTTGATCCACCAGCCAGCTTATAGGCAAAACGGTTGCTGTGCCACGAACATCAGCCTTCCAGTCAGCAATTGCCGCGACAGGAAGCACGAGACTCGGTGCATTCATGCAGGTTACAGGTACCGAGTCGCTATGCTACAAATTCTGTCAGCGCTTTGTCGGCCTCCTCCGTCTTCCCGCCTGCGGATCGACCTGGACGGTCGCCATGATTTAGCACCATCTCCGCCTTTTTCTCATCCCAGCAGAGCGGGTCTATGTAACTCCCCACACTTAGGCCTCGCTAGATTGCAGCCTACTGACCCCTCAACAACGTCGACCAGTCAAAGGGCCGGCATAACTGCCCAGCGTGTTTTCTTTATTCCCCGTTCGTACCAGGCTTCTTTTTCAGCTCCATCCGGATCTGGGTCCCCGAGCCGACCTCTGGCAACTAGATTCGGACAAATCTCTCATATTTGTCTAGCACGGGGTATTTTGGGGTTTCCCGCGCAAAGCGCGCTTGCCGCTTCGAATTAGCATTGACCGTATATCGCAGCCAAGCCAATGCTCGCAATCATGAGCACTGCAAAAGATTTCCGGCATTCCAACAATGTTTTATCCGACAACCAATGGAAAACTTCAAACTATGAGAGCGATGACGTCGATCATGCTTTTATTTTTATTGGCGAAGGATACCCTGGTACTCTGTACATGTCTCCTCGGAGGGAAAGGATCACGTCAAGCCACTGACCAAGATCGAGTCCTGATTGTACGCCATAAAAATTCAGCATAGCCACAAGAGGTCGCTGCGGTCGATACAGGTCGTCCATTCAGCAGAAGCCACAACGTGACCCCTCTGTCTAAGCGAGAATTGCTATCAACTCTTTTCGTGCCATGTCAGGAGAGGGCGCGCTCGGCTTGACCTCAGCTGTTACCATACGTTCCGGGTGCCGAGCCGGTATTGGCAATTTTCTTGGCTTTGCGAGCAGTAATTGCATTGCTAGTATTTGGCTTTCAAGATCGTTGCCTGATGGTCAGCTAGAGGTCTGCTGCTACGCTGACGCCAATTTCAACGTATTTACGTGGGCCAATTCTACTAGGACCACATAGGCCGATATTAGACCCATGTGTGGAAACGGCTTGGGACCCTGCTCCAGGATTGTGAAGCCAACTATGCCAAATGGTCTCGTGCCCCCCTCGCCTGTTCATGTACGCAGAATTGTCATCTTCAAGCCTCTCTACATCACCGCCACTCCAAGGCCTGGCTGGAGAGAGCAGAAAGCGAGTGGTATATTATCATGCAAAGCGCAGAATTATAGCTATGGGGTTTCATGCAAATGTTTGACAACGTAACACGCGGATTTTTTTTCCGCAATCAATTTACCTCGCTCTCCACCATACAAACAACCCATGGGACCTGGACGTCGGCCTTATGGGGTCCGCCCTCGAGGATGTCCTGTCGATCCAATCAATGAGCGACTATCGACTGATCTTGATCCCCGCCAATCGTTGCAATTTATTACTAAACTCTTTGGCGACGGCCATTTGAAAAATGCCTCATAGAAATGGAAATGTGTTTCACTTTTTCTCAAATGTGACACAGTTTGATCTTTCTCTCAAGTATCGAGTGATCGTTCGCTGCACAATAAGACGAAAAGACCGATCCAGTCGCGGGCAGAACCGGTTAGGCCCAATCAAGACATAATTCGCGTCCGAACCCATTATCAGTCCTTGCCTGTGGGTCACGATAGGAGTTGCAAGTCTGTGGCTCGATTCGGTTCGCTTGGGAGTCCATCTTGCCACTCAAAATCGATCTCGCTTTGATTAACGAGCGTTCTATGCTATATCAACGCGTCGATAATTTTCGAGTAACCGCGTTTTCCACGGTGGATACCGAGTTTCTATATTCTCAGACGAGTTACAGTGGAGAAAAGAGAACGCTTACCAACGAAAGCCGAACCCGCCTATGTCACGGTGTGTGTACTATGGTGAGACTAGACACAGGCGGCAGATATTCAAATCCCGAGCACGCATACTCCCGGGATACGTCGAGTTATTCCCAGAATCTTGCGTTCAGAAGCGAAAGTACTAGTATACAAATGAGGCCAGCTTCACTGATCAGCATATCACAGGTTCTATTATACCGCATCATAGTCTGTTGAGGATATATTGTCTGAACTATCCGGACTCACAATGCTACAGTGCCATCAATATGCACTAGGGTCTTGGATAATGTCTCTAATGACTCGCTTGTTTATGCGGACTGACAACTTGAGGAGTGCTCGGGCCTTTTGTGATACCAAGGGTGTTGTGAGTATGCATGCTAAACGAATAGTAGCCCAGCCGGAAGAATCCATCACGTAAACATACTGAAGGCATAAGTTGATACTGAGAATGATAGAGTAGAGTGTAGGTGAAAGAAAAGGGTCGAATTTATCATGTGACGAATTGAACCCTATGGGCAGCCACATGTAGTTGCCCTTTGGCCGAAATATTGACGGTGATATTACTGTAAATTTAGCATACTAGGATGCTACCGATGTGTTGGCAGTGGCTATGTACGCGTACAACATTACACAGCATAGTGAACCCTAGTTTTGCAAAAAGATAAACTCGACCTGCTACTTCTATTTATCACATCACACATTAATAACATTGTTACTATGAAAAGGTGTTTACGATTCAATCTTCAGTAAGAATTCAGAAGAATACAGGACGACTATCTGACAAAATTTTTCTCCAAACAGTTAACAAGAGTTACGAGATCTCCTCGCGTACCATTCCACCAGACCGGTCGTCAACCTTAATATTCTATGTCGAAGCGAGGCTCAGTGCCTTCCACTTTGTATCAGAAGCAGCCAGAGCCTCCCCTGCTCTGCCGCCATAATCCACCGCATCAGGTCCAACCAGCAAACGCAAAGGCGGCTCTGCCTCGCCCGTGAGCTTGATAACTATATCCGCAATCTTCTCCGGGAGTGAGGGCTGGGATCCAGAAAACTTCCGCAGGCGCTCAACAGTAAATCCTACTGTGGGCTGATAGGGCTCGCTCACGGGCGGGGTGCTCATGGACGACCCAGCCCAGTCGGTTCGAATGCCGCCAGGCTCAAGCACAGTAACCTTGATACCGAACGGCGCTGCCTCCTGCGAGAGGACAGTGGAAAACCCACCCACCGCCCACTTGGCGCTCTGGTAAGCCGAGAGACCAGGGATGCCGACCCTGCCACCCACAGAAGAGACCTGGAAGATATGTCCAGATTTTTGTTGGCGAAGGATTGGGAGGACGGCTTTGGAGACGTAAAAAACCCCCAAAAGGTTCGTATCAATCTGAGCTCGGAAATCGTCAATACCGAAATCTTCAATTGGAACAACATTTGCATAGCCAGCGTTGTTGACGACGACATCGATCCGGCCGAATTTCTCATGCCCGGCCTTGACGGCTTGGATAACCTGGTCGTTATTGGAGACGTCTAGTGCGATTGGAAGGAACCTGTCGCGTCCATACTGTTCGACGAGCCCGTCAAGTTGCGAGGGGTTTCTGGCAGTAGCAATGACAGAGGCACCGGATTCGAGGGCGGCTTTGGTGATGGAGAGACCCAGGCCACGGGAAGAGCCAGTGATAAACCACACTTTCGACATGATGGTTTATCGAGTGTTTTTGAATTTAGCGAGTTTTGAAAATCCTTTTTGCTTTAAAGATCTGAGCAGTACAAATCCAGTCCAAGTCGAGAGCAGGGGAGCTTTTATAGTTGATATCCAGTTATGGCTGCGGCCGCACTGCCAAAGGAAGCGGCCGCTCTCATCCGCTTCTCACTTGATGACGACAGCTAATAGTTTAATAGTGGAAAAAGGCGTGACTGACTGAATCATAATCAAGTTCTCGGGTCATACGGTCTAAACACTGGGAGGACTCCCATTCTATCGTCGGCGTTTACAGCAAGCTTAACTCCGGTAATTAGAGCATCGCGGCCGCACTTGGCTAGATGCTCCCGCTCTGCGGCCGCTTACTTTAATTCTCCCACCACCAGTGGCAACAAAAGAAAAGAAGAAGCAGAAGAAGCAGAAGAAGAAGAAGAAGAAGAAGAAGATAGTGGCCATAATGGAGATAGATACTGAACCGGTTTTATATGCTTGTGCTCCATGCAAGAAAAATAAGAGACGTTGTGACAAGCGCCTTCCGAGCTGCGGCTCGTGTCTGAAGTTGGTCATTCTAATGCCTCTTTATCAATAATACATTGATACGTAACTAGCTAACGCTTACCACAACAGGACTGGCCGGGGATGCGACTACTCGAATTCTCCACAGGTAGCCCCAGAAAGCGAGATCAGTGCTCTGCAGCGCCGTGTGCAGGAACTCGAAGAGCATGTCCGACAATTTCCGGCGCAGATGCCATCGACCTCTACTACAATTGGCGAACCAGTTGTCTCAAACTTGTCAATTCAGGCTTATTACCTCGATTCAGAGTTTTGGTCCACTCAAAAAATATCCGATAGACCCGCGCATGTCCTTGCCCCGGATGAGATCTATGCAGCTCTTGGTAGCCAGGCCCATATTGACGGCATCAAGGCGGGGTATTTCCAGACTATCCATGTCTGGTTACCGTTTGTTGGTAAAATCAGAGTGGACAGACTTACTAGGGCACCACAGAGTCCCCTGAGAGCTGACAATGCTCTCCTTTTGCTCTGTATGAAATTGGTTCAAGAGGTTCCGGACAGACAAAATCCGAAATCCTTAGAACTCTACAATATTGCAAAGGAATTTAGCAAGAGACTTGAGTTGGGAGGCCTTCTCACTTTGAGTGTAGTTCAGGCTGGTGTTCTTCTTCTCCTCTACGAAATAGGACATGGTATTTACCCCGCTGCGTTTATGACAATCAGCTATTGTGCGAGGCAGGCGGTTGCTCTTGGGCTACACAATAAGTTAGCTCCTCAGTTATATGGCAAGCCACGATTTTGGATTGACTGGGAAGAGAGACAACGGGTGTGGTGGACAATTATAATTCTTGACAGGTTGGGAGGCACCAATGCCTGCTTTACACTTGAAAGGGTATGCTGATTAAATCCCCCAGATATGTAGCTCTTGGGGGTGATTATCGTCCATTATGCACCGACGATCCTGAAAGGGACATGCTTCTGCCGGCTGATGATGAAGCTTGGAACAGTGGTGTAAGTCGGGAAACTTTAGCATGCATATCGTTTGTTAATAGTTTGTTCGTCAGGAAATGGTGCCCCCCGAGCGCGTGTCGTTGTCGTCACAGACTACAACCAAAGAGATCTCCTCATTTGCCCGCTTAGCTCAGGCATCCAATCTGCTTGGCCGTGTGATCAGACATTGCAACGATACATCACTGGAGATGAATTTCTTGCTGGATGGCTTTGAAACGCTCTACCAGGCAAATTATTCTTTTTTGGGACTCTTACAAAACCAGGGTCCGCTGACAAGCATAGACGCAGCTATTTCCAAGACAATATGCTTTAGGTGAGTTGTGTCTTGTGAGATCCTCGCTACCTGGCGCTGACAAATTACAGCGCCCTTTACAGGCTCTCTGAACGGCATTCGTGCCAATTATTCTACGAGGAAATCAAATATGATTCTCAAACTGCCCCTCGTGTGCGTGAAAGCTTGGAGAAATCTCTTCATATAATCAACGACGTCTGCGGCCAGGTCACAGCTCTAATCCAAGAGGTTCGGAGACTACTTACTCAAGAGACGCTAAAAGCAGCCTCGCCCCTGATGCTGAACTGCGTTTATAACTGTGCCCAGAACATTTTGTGGTTGTTGCGAGAGACGGACAATCCGCAACATATATCTGCAAAGGCTGTGAGCGAGGACATTCTGGGGTTGTTGGATGGGAGGTGGAAGTCAGCAGGTACGTGTCCAATGTTTCAGTATGTTTGCAAGAGTCGGCTAATGATTGTTTGTTTTTCGAAGGTGTTTACTTGGAATTCATCAAGAGAAGTGATGTAGGTCAGGACGAGTAAAGTCGTCTGCATTAGCAATAAAGTAATATTTCATCAAAAGCATTTAACCTGCTAGAGACTTACGTTGTATTATTGACATCGCTATGCCAAACTTGTTCATATCAGGCAGACGCAGACGGCACAGGCATACTCTGCAAGCAAGTAATTTTATTGCATCTTTGCATAGTTCCGCAGCCACAGACCGTGGCCCAGACAGGCGGTTCGATCTGGCGAGAACGAGCGTTTCAGGGTCCCCATGGATCAGCCACGGCGAGAGGAACAGGAATTGTGGGGATAGGCCTGTCAGCAGCGTATTTGCACGGCCTAGTGAATCAAATCTCCGAGAGTTTTCTTGGGCGAGAAGCGTGGTCGACGAGGATTAACGTGAACTAGATGCGAGAGAATAATAATAGAGCAGCGCTCCAGCCAATGAGAGCGCTGTCCTGGCAGGAATAGTGGGGCTGCGGGGTGCTTTTCCTTTTCCCGGTTCTATAAATAGATCCTGCGCCGTTGGTGCTGTTGCTATTGTTAAGAACCTAATAATTAATAAATACTAATAATGTTGCGAGCTGTAACTTGTCACTGCGATTATTATTAGAAGCTCCCCTGCTAGATTAGCAATTGCTATATTTATTTTCCGCGTCTTGCTGGATTGTGGCTCTCGTCCGGCGTCCGGCGTCCGGCGTCGGAACGGGCCCATCAGGCCGCAAGGCTGACATGTGCCATGGAGGACCAAGTACCGGACAATGAGAACCGACTGAGTACTGACTGAGAGCTTAACTGAATAATGTCTATTAGGTATTGCGTAGACGGTCCGGCAGATCGGTAGCTGTGACATATGAACAGCTGGCTGGTTGGCTCGCTCTTTGGGGCCCGGCGTCGCTCAGCCTCAGCGCTGCCAGACTTGATCAGCATTATAAACACTGGCAGCCTCTCCCGTGGTGCAACGAATCGTTCACTAATTTCACTAATCCTTGGTAACCGAGCAAGCAATGCTGCTTACCTCGACCTTGTGCCCGTCGCCCACCACTTGCATCCATCTTCCTTTCCATCTTCGCATCAACCGCCGCTGTCCGCATTGGTGATTGTCCACTTCATCTTCATTCGTGTTTCTGGAAACAATTAATAGTTCCGGTCCATGGCCCCGCAGCAGCACGCTCACCAACTGCTGTTGATCGAGTCGTGAGTCCTGACCGTGTCGATACGACCTTGGCACTCAGCCCCAGCTTATCCACCCACCAGAAAAGGAAACAAAAAAAGTCGCTAGGCCAGCCCAGTAATTATTAATATTAATAATTAACGGCCATTGTTGAGACTTCGTTGTCTGGTGTTTTCAACTGTTGTTCTGTTCAGTCTTCAGTCCAGCGTCTGCCTTGTCGCACACAGCAGGAAGGAACCAGCCTGCTAGTCTCCCCGCGGAAGCCTCCTTCCTTCCTTCCTCCTTCGCTTCTCACACCTTCAGCCCTTCGTCTCTATTTCTCTTCCCCCCCTCTCTCTCTCGCGCGCTCATCTCCCTCTGGTCTTTGTCTCGTCCCTGCGCTTTTCCCCCCTCCCCCAACCTATGTCTTCATCCTCAATGACTTCGCGGCTCAAGCTTTTCAAGCGCAGCAAGGACAGCAGCACCTCCATCCCCTCACAGCAGCAGTCGAGCCCCTCGCCGACCCCCAACGCCTTCGTCCCCCCGCCCTTGAGCAACGCTTCCGCCAGCCCGCCGCCGCCCTCGAGCTCGTCCACCACCAGTCTTCCCATGAACGGCCAAAATCCACCAGGTCGCCCCCCCAGCTATTCGCACGCCGGCCGGCCGACGAGTCCCATGCCGCCACCCATCAACACCAACGTTGCATACGGCCAACCCCAGCAGCCGCCGCTCGGTGTGGGAGGGCCACCGCCTCCGGGCTATGGCTATCAGCCTCAGCAACCCCCCGTTCAGCCCTCACAGCAGCCGCTCCATCAGCATGGAATCCCCTCCAGCCTGGGCCCGGCCCAGGGCGTGCGCAACCCGGCCGCCGAAGTCGACGGCACCAACCGAAACAAAGCTCAGCTGATTGTCGGCATTGACTTTGGCACTACCTTCTCTGGCGTCGCCTTTGCCTTTGCTACCAACAACGAGGCCCGCGAAGACATCATCACCGAATGGCCTGGCGCCGGCACACACACCAAGCAGAAGATTCCTACTGTGCTCTACTACGATCAATACCAAAAGGTTGTCGGCTGGGGTCCCGATATCGCCGATGCGCTGGCCCACACCGGCTACCCCAAGCTGGGCGTTCAAAAAGTCGAGTGGTTCAAGCTACAGCTGATGCTCTCTGGCAACACCTACATTGATCCTATTAACCTGCCTCCTCTGCCTCCCGGCAAATCGGAGATCGATGTCGCTGCCGATTATCTCTTCAAGGTTCGTCAAGCCATGCGCGCTCAGCTTCAGAAGACCCTGGGCGAGGTATTCAACCGTGAGGAGCGCAACATTCGTTACTACTTGACTGTGCCCGCCATTTGGAACGATGCAGCCAAGGCCGCTACTCGTGCGGCTGCCATTCAGGCTGGTTACTTGCGTGACGAAAACGACAACCGCCTGACCCTAATCACCGAGCCTGAGGCTGCCGCCATGTTTTGCGCCAAATCCGGTTTGCTTAACCTCAAGGTCGGCGATGCTATCCTCATTGTCGACTGTGGTGGTGGTACCGTCGATTTGATCGCCTACGAAGTCGAAGAGGAGAATCCTTTTACTGTGGCCGAGTGCACGGCTGGTTCCGGAGACTCGTGCGGATCGACCGCCCTCAACCGTAACTTTAGCAATATCTTGCGCGCCAAAATCCGAAAGATGAAACTGCCCGACGGATCCCGAACGGCAGGAAGAGTGTACGCCAAGTGTATCATGGACTTTGAGAACCGAATCAAGGCCGATTTCCGCAACAACGGCCAGAAGTGGGCTGTCGATGTCGGTATTGAAGCTGATTATCCAGATGCTGGTATTGAAGACGGCTACATGAGCTTCACCAATGAGGAGATTCTGCAGTGCTTCGAACCCGTTGTCAACCGAATCTTGGAGTTGGTGCGTAACCAGATCATCGCCATCCAGGCCCAGAACAGGCAACTACAGGTGCGTATTCTCGGTCCAATCGCCTTTCCTCCCTTTCGTTCAAACCAAGGAAACTAACAAATTTTTCAGAATGTACTTGTTGTCGGTGGATTTGGTGCATCCGAATACCTCTTCCAGCAAATCAAGTTACATGTCCCTCCCCAATTCCAGTCAAAGGTAGTGCGTCCAATGGACTCGGTCGCCGCAATTGTGAAAGGCGCAGTCACAGCTGGTATTACGGAACGTGTGGTCACACACCGAATTGCCCGTCGACACTACCTCATGGCTACCTTGCAACCATTCAAGGAGGGTTACCACCCAGAACAATACCGTGTCCCCAGTTTGGACGGCAAAGACCGATGCAAGTACACCCGGCAGATCTTTGTGCAAAAGGGTGAACGAGTCAAGATTGGTGAACCCGTCAAGGTCAGCTTCTTCCGCCAAGTCGCTCCAGGAGCGACCCTAATGTATGAGGATATCTTATATGCTTGTGACGAAGATGTCTGCCCTGAATATGTCAAGGATCCTCGTAAGTTATTTCATCTAACAGTCCCTTTACTCGTATTAATACGAAACAGGTATCAAAGAAGTTGTCACACTCACATCCGACTTGTCACGCAAAAACCTGGAGAAAGACTTTGAACGCATGGACACACCCAACGGCACGTTCTACCGTGTCTACTTTGATATTTACCTTACTCTTGATGGATCCGAATTCAACGCTGAATTAGTATGCCAAGGCGATGTGATGGGCCGCTGCACCGCCCGTTTCAAGTAGACTCCCACTGATGCATATTGACGACTTATGAACCGAAAATATCCCGTTCGATTTACAAGATTTTGTTTTTCTTGTCATTCGCATTATTCCCATTTTATTTTATTATCATTCTGTTTCATAGATGACGAGATCCCGCACAATGTCCAGTAGATACGGGACATGGAAGAACCAACGTGCTCTAGTACGCTGCCAGGTTAACTTTTTATGTCATTTTTTATTTAAGGCGTGAAGGTTTCTATTCCTCTTGATTTATACCTCGGTTGTGATGCCGCGCGTCGTTCAGTTTTGAATGATTTGTCATACATTTCTCCATTGAACAGGTAGTTTATTTCATCTGCCCCTATATCTACACTATTGATAATATATTCGATATTTGGGTGTAACACCGGGTTTATTCAGTAGACTTATGCGTCTTTTTCATCGTTTAATTTGTATAACAGAGAATAATCAGCTTTAAACGATGGATGAATAGTCTCTGTTAACATGCGAAGAATGCAGCCCGCGTTTCATCGGTTCAAGGGAGGGACTATTATCCACATGCATGCCAGGGGCTTGCAGGGAGCCAACATTGAATGGACCATTGGAACGCAGACCGGCATAGATAATTATAAGCGTATTGAATAAACAGATGCACTATCTCTTTTACAAAGTGCGTGGCTATTGAACAGAATTTTTTATATCTGCTATGCTTTTTCTATCATCTTGTCTCTTTTCAGGAAGTGCTAGTGCATCAAACTGTTCTGCGTTGAACAAAAGAGAGCTTTGAAACATCAAGTTTAGTATTATTATTTAATTTTGACTATCTTTTGAACCCCAGAAACCACTCAAAATGAAAGTCTTCCTGTTCGTCGTTCTTTTCGCCCTGCTCTTCCTCCAAACCCTGGCTGCACCCGTCACCACCAACACCGAAGATGTAATGTCCCCATCATTTCCCCACTAAATCTACCTGTGTTGACTATCAACCCAAAAAAGGCAACCATAATCCACAAAGAATACCACCCTCGCAACTACCATGGCTACCTGGTCACCCGTCGAAAGAACATCATGTCGGGAGTCAGCAAGCTGCTCCCGTTTTTGAACCCGTTTAAAAATTTCGGTTAACCTGAAAACAAGGAAGAAGGCGGGAAAGCGCCTGTTTTCAAGGGTTCGGTTTGATCCGGGTGGACTTTGGAGAGCCCTAGAAAGAAGGGCGGGGGCAATTGGCCGCCCTGGTACGGAGTCGTGATACGGAAGGGATGAGAAAGAAGGAGGGAAAGGGGGGGATGGGGTACATCAGTTGGTGGAGGATAATGTTGGAGCTTGAGAATGAGGAAAGGGGCCTCCAGGAAGGAGTTGAAATGAACGTTTTATTTATAGGGAATTTTCTTAATTGTTTATGTCGGTTAGTTCCGAATCTAGAAATTATTGCCAAATGTTCAAATGTTGCTATCCGAGGTCAAAAGAAATGGATTACTCGAAATGTTACTTTTTGTTTGCTTTCTCATTTGATATCTCCCAGTCAACGTTAGTAATATTTCACTAACAGTACTGAAGAACGATTTCACCTTAAAGTTAATGCACATAGTTTGGTAGCCCATGCGAGCTACTCAAAAACCAGCCAGTTGCCCAGGGGGCTTCAGTCCTCGTGTGGTTATGTGCTATGACACAGCTCCCGTACAAGATGGCAAACGTATTACACTTAATTTTTAGCTAGAGCCAAAATAATGCAATTTATGGAATATAAAACTGTGACTATATCACTGACGAGTGGTTTTTTCTTTCTTTTTTATCGGTCCAGATAATTTCATCCCCAAGCTGTATTTCGGTAAATTAACGACTATGATGTTGTGGATTTGACCTCTGCAACACTTTTTGCACCATTCCAAGCGTCCTATTGGAAATATTTCCATATACTGCTAAAATGGTACTGGGGTTTCTACTGTCATATCTTATGGCTAGGATATCTGCCTTTCTTTCGCAAAAGGCGCATCCAAGGAGCCCTGTTTCATTAAAAAAAAAAAA
>CVMT01000006.1:429981-559069 GCA_000985935.1 Talaromyces islandicus | reverse complement strand
CAGAAATTCTTTCAGTCCATCTTTCTTTTCATACACAGCCTAGAATTTTGTTCTTTGCTGCTACCCACAATGGAGTCCGACCAAGATATTGTCAATAGATGGAGTGCTAGAGAACGAATCTTACTACATGGCGAGATTCAAGATTACGAAAGTTTAAAAAAGGGCCTGGAGGAAATCAATATGACCACCTTGCAAAGCCATGATAGTACAGAGCACTTATCTTGGGCTGTGGCTACGGCGAAGCAACTAGAGAGGCTTCGTCCTCTTTTCAGAGCCATCGAGGAGAACAACCAAGATTCACCGTTGCTCTGCATGTTCAATAATGCCGAACTCCTCCTTGAAGTCAAAACTAATGACTTCAAATCTTCTTGGGGATATAAACTTAACGAATTATTGTTTGTTTTCGCCTTGGCCCCGAAATGATGCATTTTCTGACTTTTGCAGAGACTGGGTGGACGTTCACAACGCAGAAGTCAGGGACTCTCACAATAAGCGTATTAAAGTACAGTTCTACCTAAAGTACTATCGAGATCCTTATGGGAAATGGAGGCAGGAGTGTATTTATTTCAGCAAAGCTGGGGGGAGCCTTACAACGTAGACTGCGTTGGTGAGGGTAATGGCGATAAAGCACCGTGGAAACATACTCTGGCCCGGTTCAAAGGCCAAGAAATATGCCATTGCCGCATGAAGGGCAAGTTTCGACTACTGCACTATTACTAGCCCGACGGAGTATACTCATTATCACTCGCCGCTAGTTAGTGACTCGAGTCTCATTTTACTTTGCATATCTAGCCCCCGTCGTCAAATTAGGTAGTCCAACTAGATACATTTTAAATAACAAAAGAGCCTATTTACCTAGTAGTGTTTAAAAGTGAAAATAGTGGGTTTTAAATTGAGTATTTTCGCTATCAAGATGAAGATTTGAATGGGGGAGCTACATAATTGTGCCTCAAGGACTGTACGTGTGGGATGGACATATAGAAGCTCCATATTTAAGAATCACTCAGTTTTCCAATTAGACGCCCAATCGGGATTCTGAAACGGCCACCCTCCAAGTCCTACACTAAGTTGCCCAGTCGCTTCGATCTCTTTCGCTTGGGCCTTGAGCTCATTTACATCCCAGTTTGCCCACAAGAATTTTCCCTTTAAAAAACTTGCTTCGGCGCTTGCGAGCCAGACAGTGAAGCTCGCGGGTAGGGAAACTATGTAGAACCCGAAGTTAGTTCCATAATATCCACTTAGTAAACTTCTCCATTCGAGCTTACCATCATCTGAGAAACCGATAGCTTCAATACCCCCTGCCTCCTTGTTCATTGCAGTATCAACTATGCCAGGCTGAATATGAAAGATGCTCAATTCCGGGTTTGCAAAAGCCAGCGAGTCCCAGAGACGAAATACAGCCAGTTTGGCTATACTGTAAGAAGCAAATCCGGCGGCGAAATTGACATGTGCAGCGGACGAATTAACATCAATCACGACAGCGTCCGTTGACGCGTGGCGAAGAAACGCCTGTGCAACGTTCAACGACCCTTTGAGGTTTTTATGAATGGCTTCAAGAAATTTGTCCCCATCTGCATCTCCAACAGATTCCTGAGGGCCAATCATCGCCGCGTTGCTAACCAAGACGTGGATTTTTCCGTCGCCAACGAATTTTGCAAAGGCCGTGTCTACTTCGGTCTTGTTCGTGACATCGGTCGAGGTTGCAAATACCTCTACACCGGCAAACTCTTTTTCAATCAAGGCTTTGGTGTCTAGAAGGGGCTGCTCCCTGCGGCCAAGGATGGCGATCCGAGATGCGCCTGCTTGAGCAAAGTAACGAGCGGTCTCTGCACCAATACCAGTGCCCCCTCCTGTCACCACCACAGTCTTGCCTTTCGCAGACAGCTCTGGGCGTGTGGGAGATATGGACTCATATGTCTTTGAGTGCCATTTTGTTGTTGGAGATGGGAAAGGTGCAGCCATGATGATCAATTGATTTTTTTTTTTTGAAGTGCTTGTATAGATGACTGGTTGAAGCGGTTCGATCTTTCACTTTTGATGAGAAACATATTTTCTGAGAGAGCAATGCTCAACTTATATATAGGTAATTTAAGGTCTCCATCCCGTGACAAGCTTGTCACTTTTGTAAATGCATGTGTCTACAGTCCAATGTTGCCAGAAGGAAAGGAGAAAGTGACACATTTACAAAGTGTTCCGGTCAGCGGAGATCTCTGAAATCCTTACAAAATGTTCCGTCCAACGGACTTGGCTGAACGCAAACGTCTCTATTACTTATGAACTTAATAATCCAAGTAAATCGCAAAATCAAATTACTCTATAGTAATTAGGTATAGAGGTGGATTACCAATTTATAATTACTAATTTTAATAACCTACGTATTTGTCATATACGCAAAAGAGGGGTGCGGCTACCTCTGCTACGTCGGCTCCGCTTCTTGCCGCTTTTGCTGGTACAGCTATCTCCTCTTTGCAGGTGTTAATTAGAGATAAAAATATACAATAAATTAAACATGGCTAAAATATGTCGAGGAAGTCCCCAGGTGCCCTGGCCTGACTGTGAGCCACGCTCGCGTTCTCTAGGTATTCAGGCCTTTCAATCATTGATGTAAGTTTGAAACAGTTTTATCACGGATATTGTCTCACAATCTCGACATATACCATTGTTTCCTATAGGAAAAATATTTGCGAGTTTTTATGTGCTTAATTAATGCGCTCACAGGAGTCTAATGTCGAAATATTTTACGCATATTTTGTTACAATCAAAGCCTGCCTCCAACATTGAAAACACAGTCAGCTACTGGTGATATTCAAGAATAGATGAGTACAGTGTACGTAGTTGAAAATTTTTTTTAAAGCTCCTTTCTGGTTTTAAACGAGGTCAACCGAAAGGATTAGCTGTTGGAGAATCACTTCAGGGCCAGTGGGAACAATCCCAGCTTTCCGGTATGCTGAGTGAACCGCGTCGAGCTTGAATGTGTTTTCTCGAACGATCGAGTAGAACTAGATAAATCCATACTTGGAAACCATATGTAATATGTCTAATTCAACTTGAATAGGCACAGGTTTCTGTTTGGGCTACGGACTATACAAAGTACTCCTTGACATCCTCCTATGCAGCTTTATGCATATTGTGTCTCCATTCGATTCTTCCGGAAGCCAAACATCTGGAAGACCTCTATCCAAAACCCAGGAGCATATTCTGTGAAAGAAGCCTCATAAGCGTCGATGACAGGCCGGTCCCAAATGAGATCGGCCTCGTGGGGCTTGACGAACCTGGTGCGCTTGATAACCTTCCATCCAAAGAAGAGAATGGGCGCCACCAGGACCATAGTGTAATAGGTGAAGAAGTCGCCGACACTCCAACTGCCCGGCAAAAATGTCGTGTAGCCGTATACGAATACAACCATCGTCATCCAGCCAAGACCGATCCACGCCGAGTAGGGCTGGAAGTAGCCGTAGTACGGGAGGGTGCGACGGTCAATATTTTGCGCACGGAGGGCGCGGTAGAAGAAGAGATATGTCACGCAGATAATTATGTAGTCGATTATCTGGGAGGCGGTGATGATGTTTATGAGCCAGGTTAGAACCTTGGCAGATCCGCTCGAGACGTTCAAGAAGGCTAGGAATGGGAAGACGCTCACGATCAACAGACAGTAGATCGGCACACCGGATTTAGTACAACGTCGCAGAGCTTTAGGCGCTTGGCCTTGCAGGGCGAGGCTGTAGAGACTCCGAGTCCCATAATATGTGTATGCGTTCCCGGCAGAGAATATACTTGTCACCAACAGCGCGTTGGTGATGTGTGGTAGCACGCTAATGCCAAGGTTGCCCATAGCAATAACATATGGAGACGCTGCAGCGGTGCCTGAACCACTGGCTGAGCCACTGATGATGTCCAACAACGTTTTGTCGTTAAAGGGAATCACAATACCGACGCAAAGGGCGCTTCCGATAAAGAAAAATGCAAATCGCGCATAGGTGGTCTTGAAGGCGGCCTTTAGATACCGGCGAGGTAGTTTTGTTTCTCCAGCTATCATAGACATGTATTCTGGACCCACAACTGTGAAGGATGCACTCCAAACAGCAGCTAAGAAGCCCTCAAAGCGGCCCAAAGACCCTGTGGTTATGTGTTCGGCGAAGGCACCAGGAGAATTCCAGTAGCGAAAGCCATACGCATCGTGTTTGGGATTGCCACCGACCATTGTGATGAATGTGAAGAGGAAGACGATCAGAATAAGAATCACCTTACCTGTAGCGAGCCAGAATTCCGCCTCGCCAAACCACTTGACCGTAAAAGCATTCAGGACGCTGGAATCTATTTCTTTAGCCTTTGGTCTCTCACAGGAAATAAGAGGAATTAGGCCTCACAAGAAAAGGACGATGCAAGCGGCCACCACAGCTTCTACCGGAATATCATCTCGCCAGAATGTCAAAACCAAGCTCAAAGCAGTAATCTCGAACGGGATCAGGAGAACTTCGTAGAGGAAAAAGTTCCAGCCTGCCCAGAACCCAAATGCCTCGTCCACCCAGTGGCCTGCCATTCGGATGAATGCACCGCTAACAGGCATGAATACAGCCATCTCAGCCATGCAGTTATTGACCAGACCCATCATACACGAGTAAATAGTGTAGGCAAGAAACAAACTTCCTGGACCTGCCTTGGCTAGACCCCCAGATGCGATGGTCACGAAGACTGCCGTTCCAATGGACCCTCCAATGGCGATCAATTGGATTTGACGATTGCCTAGATGCCGCTTAAGCTGGTCGTTGTTGTCGATAATCGTCGCGACCTGAATGTCTTGGCTATCCGCCCCCGATTCAACGGCGACCTTCTCACTGTCGACCGTCTTCGCTGTAAGAGCCGCCATGGTGAAATGATAGTTTCCCGAGAGTAGTGCGGGAATGGCGAATTGGAACAGGCATCTAGGAGCAGCAGGGAATTTAAATAAACTTGGGGGACATGGTCGGAGATAGAGCGCTCAGTGCCTGTGTATTGATGTCCAGTTTAGGGGATACACTTTCGCCGTAGAAAGTTAACCGCGAGTGTTATCATGCTGCAGTACCAATCATCGTCACCCTCAAGAGGTCTGTGTCCTGCTATGAGGCTATGTCACTCACGGCCTCGGGCAATTTGCCCAAGTCACATTAATACACATATGGATGACAGATAAGCGTAGCGTAATATACTTTATCCTAATAAGGTAAACCTTTCCTGGGGCTTAGATAAACATCTATAAGGACCCAATTGAGATGGTTCCAAAATTCCGCGGGAAACTAAGATGTTTAAACTTTAACCACCAGCACTGATGCCCCTGCATGTCAGCCAAGAGCGGGAAACAATTCGCCACCACCATCAACACTTCTTATGTCCGAGATTCGGTGGGAGGAAAAAGCTGCATTAATTCGCAGGCACGATTTTACATCCAGGTAGGTGGACTCACCCTTGTCCAATGCATGAGGGGATTCTTTAGGGAGCCACTAGGGCCACATTGACCCCCTACTACTAGGGATATACCCTTTTATTACTATCAATTGATATTAAGAATAATTTCTATTTAATTGACGTCCAATTGGCTGAAATTTTGCACTTGTTTATTTTACTAAATATCATTTTGAGGACTTACTTATCTGTAATATCATATGCATAGAGTGAAGTTACCAAATTAAAAACCTATAGTAACCAGTTTATATCCGTAGACCCATCCATTCTTAAAGCCATCAATTGATATAAAGAGTTAATCGAATACTTAGAAAGTATACAAACACAACTTAACTAAGTCAATGCGCTTAAGAAGCTGCAGCATAGCCTGTAAGTTAATCTAAAGGGCTAGTAATGTACAATGAGCTGCAACAACGCCCATAAGCCTGTGCGCACCAGATTAACGCGTCTATGAAGTCTATGATATGGCCAGGAATGCCTTACACAAAAAATGTAATAGTATAATTGAAGGCTTGTACTGTAGGGTTGCCTAAAGGATGGGCATGCAGTAAAAGGAGGACAATAATGGATGAAGAGATTCCTTTAATAATGATATGGAATGCTTTAGATCAATAATATTGTACTTATAGAATTTGGGTGTTTCTCTATTTGTTAGATACTGCGTACTTCAGTCTACATAAAGCGACAATTCTAAACATGGATGGCCTTTTTTTTCAAATAAATATAAAAAATTAGATGACTACTATAAAAATTTATGGTAAAAATGAGGTTCTCGCCAGGAACATGTAGTTTCGAATCTGAAGTTGAGGAACCGTTGCTGCTGACAAATTATCCCGGCTGACAAATGGAGCCAAATCTTTACCTCAGCATACTCAGACGGTTCCGGTTTAGCGCAATTTTTCTGCCGCCCCACATAACTAACCGGGTAGGTCAGAAGGGTCGGCTGAGCCCGAATAAGCAGGCGGTCAACGCCGGTCACGCTAAGATCCTTTGCGGGAGGGTCGGTGTTGAGACAACCAGATCTCATATAATTAACTACCACATTCTATCTTACAATAATAATTCCCACGAATCGACTGCGGTTCAATAGGAAATGTACGAAGAAATGTATCAAGGCGATATTTTACGGTGCGCACAGTGCAATAAGCCGTTTGATAAGCGTGAGTTGGCTTCCATCATACACTAATCCATTCCTATTGACACTTTTTAGAATCCACGTTAAAGAGACATGGATACTACTGTCGGTCCCGAAAAGTTGGCCAAACCACTCGAAATCGTTCTTGTATTCCTTGTGTAAGAGCGAAGGCACGCTGCGACAACAGGCGACCTAAATGTTCCAGATGCGCGGCCAAGGCTGTTGAATGCCATTATCCAACAAGCTCAAAACCCAAGGACCCAAAGCCAAACATACAGCATAATCATGATGATTCACCAGAACAGCGAAAGGTATCTCCTTCACTGGTGGCAGATTTTCCCGGCATCGAGAACCATGAAGGAACAAGTACCAGTGGCGATATACTTCTCGACATACCAGACCCGGAGTTCGCAAATTTCGCCGAGCGAGGCCTGGACTGGGACTATCCAGATATAAATTTTGCCGAGATTTTACGTCACCAGACAAATGACGAACCTATTCAAAACCCATCACCGGAACCTTCAGCTTTGGTCCGCCTTTCAGAAGCCCAGATAAACCGAGTTCAAGAGTTGGCCTTTTCATCCAATATATCAATGCCAATGCAGCCTACTGGGACTCCTCGATCACTTACTCTGAGAACAGGACTGAAAGCCGGGACTCAAAGAACTGCCAATCTCATGCTTCACATGCTAAAATCTTACCCTTTGATGATGCTGCGCCACAAAACTCTTCCACCCTTTATCCACCCGCATGTGATATCTTTCAACGACGAGAATCTTGATATGGAACCATTGAATAATTGCATTAGTTTGCTTCACATGATTAGCAGTGGGGTTCGAGGAAGCCGAAAACTGTTCTGGAGGAACGTGCGGCTAGAGTGCGAGCGTCTGTGTGAAAACGTATGTTAACCTTATCGTCCTTCTCGGAGGAGGCTAACAGATCATGATTTTAGATTATAAGCTTAAATAAATGGGAGCTTCTTGCTTCTATACAGGCCACTGCTATTTATATTTTGATCAGATTGGACGAAGGCGAGACTGACTACAATAACTTTGATTTTTTATTACTCACAACCGTCACCGTATGTTTGTCAAAAAAGAGATCCTGTTTCTTTCGTCCCAGCTCTAATACCAGAACTTATAGGTACTCTCCAAAAGATTTACCAATTTAAAGATGAATTATACCACACACCTTGAAGATTATGATTATAGTCTCGATTCAAGTTGGAAAAACTGGATTTTGGAAGAATCATGTCGAAGGTTAGTCTTGTGTTCATCCCATTCAAACGATGCCGAAGCCGTACAGATGCTAATTCAAAATAGGGTGAGCGTGGTTTTTCAGACGGTGAACATGCTGGTTTACTTTGAGCCAGCGGCGCTCTGCGATCAGCACACGAACCTTATCTTCGCACCACTGCCTGCGAAAAAGCAGTTGTGGGAAGCAGGCGATAAGTTTTCGTGGAAGGCGGAGAATGATCGAGAATACGGCGCTCATAACTACTTCGGTCTAGCCACAAATGGTGATTTGATTAAACTAGATTGGGGTCACACATATTGCGGCGATGCATCGCTGCTTCATCAGCCATTGAGTAACAAGACTACTGCAAACTGGGAGGAATGGTGCTCGGGAATGGATGGGCTTGGTGGGTTAATCATGCTTGCTGCTTCCTTGGCAGCGTAGTTTTCTTTCTTTCTTTCTTTTTTTTTTGTCTTTTTCCGTATGCCTTTATACTTCTAGAAATGAATCCTTTTGTACGTTACAATAAATAATATCATGCTTTTATAGATGGCTCAGTCGTGGGCAAACAGTGTCTTCATGCAGGACAGATAACTCAAAACATCATTCTTCCACCATGGAGCGGACTTACGAGATACAAACTTCCTTCAGAAAGATAAATCTTTGAGAATGATCTGTTGCTTCTGATTCAGAAGAAGAATACATCACTGTTAACATTTGAATCGTCCTAGTTCTTTGTAAAATTACAGTCCTCTGCTAACAGAAAGACGAAAGCAGTGTCCTAACCGTTGACGCAGCAGGGAATTTGGTTTCAAAGAATTGGCACAAGAAAATGGTAAAATAATGGGACAAACGGAAGACGATGCACGAGAAATGCCTAGCGACGCAGCAGCAGGGAGTATAGATTGGGGGAAGTAAGGCCTAGTTTGCTGCCTTCTATTTTTACCAGTCTTTCCATTCTCAAGTCCAGGTAACCGAAGGCCTCAGTCCAAACTATCCTTCTTAGAATGATCAATGTTACAGTTACTACGGCATTATAAACTATTCGTAGTTCGTTGCGATTGTAGAGATATTTACACGTTACAGTAGTAAAATATCAACCGATAGAGAACACTGAATTGATGCACGTTTAAGTCAGTTTCCACAGTGAATCTAGTTGATAGATTTTATATATAACTTTATGCACATAGACTAATACTATATTAGTAAAAGTTGATATCTATTGATGTTTTGACAGCTTTACGCAGTTAAGCCCAAGTACCTGATGCTTGTTGGGCGCCATTAGTGTCCTATATATGGTTATCATTCTCTGCCATTGGGACTAAGACATCAAGGCGAAAATAGATCATATCAACCTCAAACGGCAATTTTCTGTCGTTGTTCGAAATAGTCCAGCAGAATAAGAGATGTCTCTCGGCAGCAAAAGGCGAACCGTCTACTTCCCCTTCTCATTCTCCATAAACCATCGCACGCTCCGCTCAAGACCCTCTTGCATGCCTACCTTGGGTCGATACCCAAGAACCCGTTTTGCTTTTTCCCCATTCAGTGTACGAATAAGGGTACTGAATCGAATGCCCTCGCGGGTCATATTCGCGGGCTTGGTGCCACCAGAAAGCAGCCATGCAACCCACTCATTCACGAACCCAAGCATCAGCCCAACCCACTTTGGGATAACAACAATATCTTTTGGTTCAATTGGATTGCCTGTGAGTGCGGAGACTGCGCGCTGGAAATCCCAGAATAGCCAAGGTTCTTCGTTCGTGACGTGGAAGCATTCGCCGTCGACACGGGCAGATGCGTCTGCTGGAGGCGGCTTGCCCCATGCTTTGAGGAGAGCATGAGCCGCTAAAAGGTGTGCATCCGCAAGATTGCCAGCGTAGATGAAATCGTAGGGATTCTGTCCATCGCCTATCTGGAAGCGAGACTTGCCCTGGCGCGCGACCGCGAACATTTTACCTAGAGTACCAATGTCGCGCTCGCCGAATACAAGACCAGGCCGAATCGCGCAGGTCAGAAGGCCACAGTCATCCTGGCCACCATTGCGGTTGGCGGCCTGGATTGCGTCCTCTGCGTCAGCTTTGGCGATGCAGTAGAGTCGCTGCTGTTGCGGGGGGCGCAGGATTGGCATTTCCTCGGTGGCGTCGACAAGGTTGGTATGATTGTCGTTGATAACGCCGTTGGTTGATGTATTGATCAGGGCACGCACGGTGCGTACTTTAAGCGCGGCATCCAGAACATGATGAGCGCCGTCAACAATGACGCGCCGGTAGGCTGTGACAGGGGCATCAGAAAATTCAGGGGATGCGGTATGGAATATGGTGACAGGACGAGCAACTTGCATCACATGCTCTACATCTTCTGGGGAAGCCAAATCGCCTTGGTGGTAGGACACATTTGGAGCATCATGGCGGTTGCGGTCAATATTCACATCGATGCAGTGGATGCAGCACCCGGGCTCTTCCTCAAGGATTTTGGCGATAATGTGGTAGGCTATGAAACCATTGCCACCAGTGACCAGGACAGGGCCGATGCTGGTCATACTGTTTGTAATACTAATAAAAGGGGCATAAAAAAATTAGGAGAGACAAGGACAGATATAGGAGATAGTATAGTCGCTCCGCTGCGTTCCGGGAGGAGGATCATGTTTAGCAGGCGGCGCTTATATAGAAAGATTTCAAAAAAATAACGTATTGGTCGCGTAGCGCAATGGTAGCGCGTTGGTTTTCGGTTTCTTTATCACCAAAGGTTGTGGATTCGAGTCCCACCGCGATCGGTTTTTTTTTCACCGTTGTAATACCTGCATTTCCTAGGAGTTTCCAGCTTACGGGTATTTTTTTTGTCGTTCTGGTAGAATCCTCCTATCCAATCTAGGATTATCCAGAGTTTACTCATACAGTTGTTTATCCCAAAGGGAAGAATATACTTGAGCCATTTATATGTATATATCTATGTAGCCTTCCGTGCTACCCAAATCGAAGGCCGATACAAGTTCTGCAGCATGCTGTCTGGGTCCTGAATATAACCGCAGTAAGGCCTATCGGCCGGAGGTTGTTGCACCTCAATCATAAATCCCATCTGCTGCACAAGATGGAAGACCTCTTCCTCGGTCAATTCGACATTCCCGGGCTCGCCAATACCGTCATTCTGCAAAGTCAATGCGTGGTCTTCATTTGTTACCGGTTGACTGGAAGCATTCTTGGCAGAACGGCGGTCATCGTTCTCAAAATGCCACAGTAAGGGACCAACATTGATCCATAATCCGCCTGGCCTGAGACAGTTTTTTATCGTTTCAACATATCTAATTAAATTAGGACTTGTGTCGATGAAAAATACTGTTGCCACGGCATCGAATGTATCCTTTTGTGCCTCTTGAGAATAAAGTGGAATAAAATCGGCAGCGGACATGCCCATGCTGCCAAACGAAGAAGTGCCATCGTTGTTTTGTGCGAGGGCCATGGCCGAAGCGGGGTGTGCATCCGGTATCATGACTTTTTGTAATTGTTGTTTCCTCGATAAGAGGTTAGAGAAATGTAATGCGAATGGGTATAGAGCGTGCTGGCGAATCCCTCGCGAGTGGTTCAACATCCAGCTACTAGCCAGAAGTTGATGGTAGGAAATTTCATTTCCTTCTGCCGCATATCCGGCAGCGCAGATATCAAAGACAAGGCGTCCTAGTCCTGCTCCGGGAACCAACACACGGATGTCTGACCTGGGCCGATTGGGGTCATTTCCAAATGATTGATCCAAAACAGCTAGCACTGGGTCATAGCAAACCGCTCGCTCGCGTTGGCCTTCTTCACTCCAGTCACGGTAGAATTGCCTGATGGTCGAGTGGGCTTTTCCCACATCGATGTTTGTAGCAGTTCCGTGCCAGTTCTGCCCCGCATCATTCTCGTCTGGACTGGCTGGCAATCCAAAAGACTGTAGACCGGTCTCAAGAATAGCGTCAGCAATGTCGGCGTTTATATCTATAGCGTCATCAACTTGGTTGAAAGTTTCCAAGACGGAAAATGGCGGTTCTGCCAGCATTTTCCAGTGCGCTGACGGCAAGGCATAGAATGATTGGCGACGACGGTGGGTGATGTTCAGGTGCGCTGTCCGGCGATATTGTCTCCATTAAAGTTAGTAGACTGGGTTGAAACAATACAGCAAACATTATAAATGCGATTATCTATAAACACAGACTTACCTAAAAGAGTCCAATGCCGCGAACAGAACCCGGCGTTCTTCTTGGTCGGCGAAAGGATCAAAGTCTCCTTGCCAGCTCCGGTTATCGTCGGCCGTAGCCATATGGCTCGAGTGGTCGTCCTCCGCCATCTGTATAGCTTCCTATATCGCCTACTGTCCCTAAACACGCTGGTATTGTAGCATGTTTAGTGGGATTGTTTGCAGACGTGAAAATCGCCAGTGACAGCAAAGAACCGCGGAAAGATGTCTCGGGCCAATCGGCAGCCCTCCATGTAGAGCCAGTGGGGCGCGCCTGATTTGCATATGTGCACGATGGATTATACACTCACATTTCACATAAAGTATTGACAAATGATCTACGAGGGTATTATAGGGAACAGAGCTATAATTATGAACCCAAAGGGTAAATTTGGTGCTTAGGAAGTTGCATTATTAAGGAAAATATAGAAAGAAATCTTATGAGTATCAACAAAGTAGGTGAAAGAACATGGTTTGACTAGACATTGAAAAAAAATCCAAATATCCCATTGCTTCAGAGTCCAGTATTTCAAGTCAAAAAGCACCTTCGTGTATATTCTCTAGATCTCCATTCTAGACGAAAGTCTTCCCTCTTACTGATGAACCTCGCTCAAGTTCAATCCAGCAATCTTCGATTATATAGGTGGTAGTCTCATACATAATAAGGCGATCTAGTTCAGCAATTTTTGAATCAAACATGTTACACCCTGCACGCTATTCCCACTTCTATCTTCTGTAGGTCCTGCCACTAAAGCAGGATACATGCTCTGCAACTTACAGGGCCAACTAGCGTTGCAGGTTGAAATTCGAGTATATGAGGCTACTTCAAAGCCTTTTAATGGTAGGAGCAATTCATAATGGTACCGTAGAAGAAATAATATTCCTGTTAGAAGCCAGTGATTTGCTCCTCTGGATGATTCATAGTGAGGTTGATGATTTCTGGCCGAGTAACGACTTTGAAAACATCAGAACGTGTTAACTTGTTATGTTTGGATAGGTAGTTTCTCACCAAAAACCTTTGATCTCGCGTTAAATTAGCGGATGAATCGAAATTTCTGATTCTTCGTGGTGATTTGCGTGATGAAGACTTTCCAATAATCTTAAGATGGGACCCGCATTTCGCTTCTGACTAGTCCCATAGAGGTTAGTACGGTGATCAGCCAGTCGCGATATGGCAGTCGCTCACTTGAGTATTCTTTAAAACACTTGTCTGGCTTGTGTCTCTCTCCATAAAAGCAAACGCAACAAATATGGAAACTGAAGCCTCGGCGAATTTTACCTCTGTCTTAGAACCGGCACCACCGTCGCTAAAGCCGATCGAGATATCATTTCCTTTGCCTAGGACCCCGCACACGAATGTGCATATCCATCTGACCGCCATGGCGACGTCAACGATGGTCTTTCTCTCGACTACGAACCCTGGAGATTCGGGCTCAGCGGTAAAACCAATGGGTAGTTTTGTTTATGCCATGCCTGACGTAGGTTACCTTTACTTTGCTCTTAGAAATGAGTTCGCCTATTACTGGGTCTTTTATTCATGTTTTTCAGTGAAGATATATGGCCATCTTCATATATTCTTTATACACGTCTTGTATAAGGCCGCAGCTAACTCTATTTTCAGCGCACAAATTCCCGCTCAACAATCTCGACAACGCTCTACACATCCCCGGGTAGCATTGATTACGCCACAAGGGCTGCCAAGATTCTCGCTCGCAGGATGAAAGTTCCCGTCTATGTCGGATGCAATATAGATCCTGTCGTCACGGGTTCAACCGTCGAGGAGGAGATGGAAGGGTTTTCCAAGATTATTGATACGATAATGACGCGATGGGAGAGCAGGGAGTAATTGAGACGAGAACGGTCTAATTTTTGTACATAGCAAGGCTGGGACATGTTTTGATAAATATAGCCCATTATTTACCGGAAACTAGGCAAGCTTTCATTACCATGGCTATGTATCTGGAAATTATAGATGTTACCGGTGTGTCGACAAAGAGCCACGTCACAGCAGTACGTAAACATACTTCAAGCAAAGATAACGAGTGGAGGCTTCAATCATCATACATGTATGCACTGTAGATCGCCGAGCCCTGGCTTCTCTGGAATGCGGGTTGTATCACTAGTAGTATCATATATCGCTTCGGTACTTGACTGATGCGAGGGGTAGCATTAGCTTATCTTAGCTAAATAGTCGATTGTTCACAAAACCGTCGAATACTAGCTGTATTGATCTTGAATACATTGGGCGCGGCGAAGGAAAAATTACACAAATAAAAAACAGCTGACAGAAATCATTCGATGTTGTTTACTAGGAATATCTAATCTAAATAAGACGAGCAAATTATTTACTAGCGCTAAATTAATATTATGGCAGGATCCTAACGCATAGATCTCTCAGCCATCAACTAACTACGAGCTGCACCGAGATTTTGTAATAGCAAAACAAACAAAATAGGGCTTTCGAAATCGAATTAACATATGCTCCAAATACCTAGGAGTAATGATTAATGTACCGATTACTCAAGATGTATGCCAGGCTCCAGATATTATTTCCAAGGTACTTCAATACTACGAGCTGAAACGACATACGGGATTAAAAATTCTCTCAATTAATCGGCAATAGCTCTGACAATTTAAATCATAATGATGATAATTTGAGGGACCAATAATAAATAGAAGAAAATATGCGAGATCTCTATAACTAGCCCCCAAAAACATAATTTATCACGACACAGCCAATCACGGCCCGCGAAGCACAGCCCTAACCAAGCCTCTCGGTAGTCTGAGGCCAGGCACGATTCAACCTCGAGTGCTGAAGGTTGATTGAGTGTATCGTGACAAATAAACAGGCTAGTTGGGTATTTACTTTCGCATCTGGGGCTCCTGACACACCGGTTAATTATACTTGACATCTAGAATAATGCTGCCTCGTGGAGACCCCACGATGATCACAGTATAAAATTGCAGAGAAACCGCTGTCAGGACTCTTGGATTGCACTTTTTCCTACCATAAACATTGATTAAAACAGGAAATTACACTATGAAGTCAATCTATACGCTTATCCCCCTTTTCGGGGCCGTCGGTGCGAAATCTCTCAACTATTGCCCCCTTTTGGGTGCAGTATACTCTACCCCAAAGACCCTCTGCAAAGATGCAGCCTTTCAGGAAGCGAAGCACAACATATCTCTTTCTTTAGACGCGATTGTCGCTGGGAAATCGTCTCTTCTCGGCTCTACCTACGTTAGCGACACAACATCCCTTTCGGTGCAGATCTGGTCAACGAGTGACTCGAAACCCGAGTTTGAGTACTATTACACCTCTCCATTGACCAAGAATGCCAGGGTTGGCGTTACGGAAGTCAATGAGGATACTGTGTTCCGAATCGGAAGTGCCTCCAAGCTATGGACTGTGCTTTTGTTATTGATCGAAAATGGTGATGCTGTTCTGTCTGACCGCGTCGTGAAATGGGTGCCTGAGCTTGCAGCCGCAGCCAAAGAGATTGGTCGTGATTTCGACAGGATTAATCATGTAGACTGGAACGAAGTTACACTTTTTGAGTTGGCCAGCCAGCTATCAGGAGTTGCCCGCGATTGTACGTCTTTTGATTTTAGGGTTTGACCTTGTCAGAGGCTCATATGAAAACTTGAAATAGATGCATTTGGTGATCTAGCCACCTTGGGTCTTGACCTCACGCAAGACGGCTTTCCTCAGCTCTCAAAAGTCCCGCCATGCGGTAACTTGCAGGTAGGAGCCTGCAACAGAACCCGTAAGTATCTTGTCTGGACAGGGGTTTATAGATATGAATCACCAGGAACACTTTGAACTAACGTGAACCGTAGAGTACCTGCAGGGTATTCTGCAGGCGCACCCAACGTTTCCCACGGCCCATACGCCCAGCTACTCAAATGCCAATTTCCAAATTCTCGCATATGCTTTGGAGGCGATGACCAACGAGACATATGACACTTTGCTCAGCAGAGACCTGATCAAGCCTCTCGGTTTGGAGCATCTCACCAGCACAGCTCCAGCGGACAAGTACGGTATCATCCCGTGGGACGCTGCTACTAGCTACTGGGCTCTGAACTCTGGTGACGAAGCACCGTAAGTTTTCTTTACCTGAATCCCGTGAATGATAAACTCGAGTGCTGAAACAACAAAATGTACAGTGCCGGCGGTCTCTACGCATCGACCAAGGACATGGTGACGCTCGGCCGAGCCGTTCTCAACAATACTTTACTCTCACCGGCCCTGACTCGCAGATGGATGAAGCCGGCAGCGCATATGGGCTCGCTGACCGCCTCGGTTGGAGCTCCCTGGGAGATCTTCACTATTCCTACGTCGCGCGCGGTCGATGTGTATACCAAATCGGGTGACCTGTGCAGCTATTCGAGCATGACGGCGCTCTCGCCGGACCACGGAGTAGGATTCACCATCCTCGCTGCTGGGAATCACACCACAGCGGTGGTCCAGACGCTCACGCAGGCGATGATGGAAATACTGGTTCCGGCATTGGACGCAGCGGCCAAGGAGGAAGCAGTTTTGCGATTCACCGGGACTTATGCACACAACAATAACAACAGATCCAATTATTCAATCACCATCACAACTGACGGTGGACCGGGACTCAAGGTTGAAGAATGGATTAATGACTCGGTCGATGTGATTGACACCATCCAGGCGCTCGAGGGTTATTCGTCAGAGCCATCTGTGCGGATGTATCCTACGGGATTGGAGAGTTCGGGCCAGGTTTCGTTTGTTGCCATCATCCAGCAGCTTGAGAGCGCGTCACGTCAGGTTCCGTGCACGACTTGGTACATGGTGGACTCGCAGGTATACGGAAATGTTGGGGTCGATGAGTTCTTGTTTCAGGTAGATGGCCAGGGAGACGTTGTTGCGTTATCGCCACGGACATTGAGGACAGTCCTCCCAAAGGTTTCTTCAAAGATGTAGACCAACTTAGGAAAATGATAATTTGTACAACGGGAATAATGAGAGGTGTTATTATCGCTGATGATGGCCAAGACAATCGATTGATGCCCTTTCGAGAAATGCGGGGCTGTCAGGTGACGGCGGAGAGATTATCAGACGTTCTGATTGGGCAGTAATAGGACACTAACCGGATACAGAGCTATAGTACAAGCAAGGATGTGATTGGCCACCGAGCGGTTCTCCTTTTGCAATGCATGTTCAGGGCGATGGAGCTTGAGGAACAAGAAAGAGTGGTACGTACTACCAGAGACTACGTGCTAGTCAAGTGTTGACCTTCCCCTTCGGTCGGCCTCGGCTAGCTCTCGTTTCAGATCCGAAACGTGGACCGAGATGGAGACATTGAGGCAGTGCTGGACGCTAGTCGGGATTTATTTTACGACAAATTGTTACAACACAACTGTGAAAAATTCATCTCGTCCTGGGGGCGGTTTAACAGTCGACTAGAACAATAGTACAGTGCATATTAATGTAATCACTAACGCTATCAGCACGACTCGTCGAATGACATGTAAGCAACGTCTATCTTACAATATGCCTCAACACATATCAATCGAATGTTCCCGGGAACTTCTTCTGAGGTTAATACTCCGTAGCCCATGGCGGTAAGGCAAATAAACCGAGGTCAAAAAAAGGAAAGCTTGACCCGCTGGTCAAAACGCAAATCAGAGAGCATTGATCCAGAGTTTGCGGGGTCCGAAAAAAAAAAAAAGAGGGCCGAACTTTAAAACGAGAAGAAAATTGTATGATCAATGTGGGAAAAGAAAAGTCCACTGCGACTTTGAACGGAGTATTACTTTTGCAGCGGGTCTTGTGATAGGTCACCAAACACATAGTACATATGTCGGATGCTCAAGCATCCCGGCCCATAATACATATTATAATACATAGGTAATAATTTAGGCAACTACAAGCAAGACTTGAGGGGCTCTCTCGTTTAGCAGAAGAATTGGGGGTCAGAGGTATCAATCACCAGACTGGGAATAATCACATCAGCACATTCTTATTAAACTTTGGGCAAGAAGAAGAATGTGACGTGAGAATACGAGAACAGCAGTGTTAGGCACATTAGCACTGTTCACAAGTATGATTACGGGTGTCTTGACCGAGAGAAATGATGCAGCACAGGCAACTTATGGGTCGAAGCGAAGGACTCTTATATTAAAATTTTATATTAAAATCTCATATGTATTCTCTCTCTCTTCTTGTACGCTCTTTTACAAATGAAGCGGCTCGCCCGAGTGACACCAGAGTGGGGCCACGGTCACATTGGGCCGAACCATGCACGACGCCAAGACCGCCAATTTTTGCATGTGCCTGTAGACATAACCTCTCGACTCGGAGCAATTATGTATTATTGTTTTAGCGACTTGCGATGTGCCAATCGGCTGATGGGTATTAACTGGCATTGGTATTAGTCTGGTAACTTGGAACCGCAGCCTGACATTGGACTCCGTGAGCCTGGCACGTGGTGGCCTGGTAGATATAGTAATATACTATGGTAGATAAAGCAAATGATATGCCCGGGATTGCTTCTTCTTATTATTATCATAATATGTGCCAGATATAGGGGCCTATAATATCACGTAAGGCCTATACATGCTCTGCAGTGTCTGTACGGATGTGCATGTCCAAGATAAGTGCTCGGGGCGCGTGAAGCCAAGAAAGACGGCGACAAGTCTACCGTTGGTTGTCCGTCAGTCGGTTGGCGCCGAACCACGAGTTTTTGCTCGGGTGTCTATGCCTAAAAGTTACGGCTAGCCAGAGCCGGGCAGGCTAGTATGCATATCCATTTGGTAGTTGGTGGCGGCTTGATATCACGAGGGGCCAAACCAGCCGCTCGATAAGACGGTGTGTTGCGGGTTGAACTTCTTGGAGAAAAAAAAAGTTCAGGAGATGCAGTGTCTGCTGCCACTCAGGAAAAGACAAGAAGTTATGATAGTATAAAAGTATAAGGGTATAAGAGTATAAAAATATAAGAATGCAACAATACCCAGAGGGCAAGCTAAGTTGTAATAAATTACGGAATTTACAATACGAAACAGACACGGGAAGGACAAGCGGGCGCTATAACCAAAGCGGCTGATAGTCTCGTCGGCAACGAGCCGTGCAGAAGGAAAAATGTACGGATTGGCTCGAACGGCCGGAAGATCCCCTGATGGTTCTCCAGATCTGGCTTTCATTCTTGCAACCTGGCATGCAGGCGTTCTCGCTAAGGCGGGCTCGCCGCGACTAGTGCGCGATCGGGGCACGGTGCTACGTATTGCCTTGTTTTCTGAGCCATGTGTTATGTTTTTTTGCGTACCTCCTGAGTCTCTGCAGTCTGTATCGCGATGGTGCGCGACCATGATTGGCGGCGGAGCCTCCTTCCGACCTCGGATGCTCGGGCCAAATCGCTAACCCGAACAGGACTGGCGCTAGTCTGGAACCGGAATCGCCGGCCTCGTGGCTTTTGCCCCGGCTTGTTTGAGGCTGGCGTTTCAGGTGTCTTTGCATCCGAGACGCTTTATCTGCGTCCTTCCTCGCAGCGCAAATAATTAATTGATCATAATAAACCACACCGACTCGTCCCTTCCTCGCTTACCCAGTAGCCCCGTGATTGTTCTGGAAAACTGCTTCCGTCGTAAGCGCAAGGTCTCAGGCTCGCTACTCACTGTTCGCTCACTTGTGTCACGTTGATAGAACCTACATCCACGCGCCTTGCTTAATTAGAGTTTGAGGATGGCTGCCAGTGTTCCGATGCCTGCAACATGATTATAATATTTCTTATAAATTCTAATACTGTAGTAGTATTATTGTTGTGGTTATTGAATTATTTATTAACACTGAAACTAAATAATAGTGGTCGACGCATGTCTGGACAAGAAACTCGAGAACATCCTCGCTGGAACGAGACCAACATCGGACCCGTTGGCGGCGGATTGCTTGCAGATCGCCTTGCAGGGAAAGGATGGGCGTGATCAACGATTCCTTGCTGATGCATGTGTGCAGCAGTCATTGGCTCTCTCCATAGGTAGAAAGACTCCTAGGCTACTAGTAGCTGGCTCCTGTTCTCCGAATGCCGAATCGTAACCATGGGTTTTGGAGGATGATAACCAATAAATAATTAAATGTACTCCGCAGTCAGCGTGCTTGGGTCGCCGAGATGACGGCGTAATCATTAATTTACGGATACATGTACGTGCCCAGAAGAGTTCTAGTTAATCAAACTCGGACAGGGTCACGGGATCGTCAGTCGGTCCATCTCCGGGGTGTTCCTGCCATCCTTGTTCTGGTAAACAGAGTACAGTAGTTATATGTTTCCTAATAATAGTAGACAGCATCTAGCAACTCTATACGGAGTATAGCGTGTAGAATAGTCGATGGAATTGTTAGAAATTCCCCTGGCGAGATGATCCGCGGTTTTATTTTTTTTAAAAAAAAAGGGACTAGGAAAAAGTAAAAAAGTAAAAAGAAAAAAAAAAAAGGCAACGCAAGTCGGGAGATTTCCAGGACCCACCTGTTTGTGGCTGTGTTAACGGCGGGCTCCTATTGGCTGCGGCCAGCGTGATGACACTTTTGTTTGTTTGTTTATTTATTTATTTGTTGTTGAATGGCATACATATCTCGCTGCTGCTGCTGTATCGTGTATGGAGGGCTGCGCTGGATCATTGTCGAAGCATATGTACTCATTGATCGTTTATTGATTGTTCTTCCATCGACGTACCTTAAAGTCGGTCGTCCCTCGGGCCCACCGGCACAACTCCCCGCGTCTCCGCCTCCAAGCTTATTTGTCGAAACTGGCCTGTTTCAGCTGCCCGGGCCCAACCGAGCATGAAACTTCGATCCCGACCGATCGCTGCTTAGCCGTGCCGTCCCTACGCGGGCTAGCCAGCGCGCTAGGTCTCTGCTAGGCTGCTGGGCGACGCTCGCCCAGGGCTGAGACCAGATTCTTCATTTCATCTGCCGTCCAATACCGTATCGTACCGTACCGTACCACAACCGTCCGCCCACGCGGGTTGCTGCCGGGACGTCATCTCGACGCCCTGACTGGCTGTATTGATCGGTACCGCTGACTCGCTGGTTCCCGCCACTCCACAGCCCGTTCTTAGTCCAACCGTCCGTGGAGGGGGGAGCTTTCCGACGAAGCAATCATACATACATCCACAGTAATGAGTAATGTACTGCGTCCTCATAACAACAGTAGGAGCAGATTTAAAATACGCCTCGCTTACCGGCTGCTGAATACTACATACTGGCATTCCACCCCCATCCCATCCCATCTCATCCCATCCTAATCCAATCATCATTATAAACGCCCAATCACCTGTCCCTGAACCCGCGGCCGAGTCAGGAAGACAAATCCTGGTCGGATACACCGTCACTCTCTCGTCGGTATTCAAAGCCGGCCTCTGCTCTTACGATTCATAGTATTAATTACTGGTACACGGTACAGGGCTACCGCTGTTGCCACGCTGCCACGGCTGCTGGGCCCGTTCCTTCCTCTTCTAGACTCCCCAAAGTTTCCTGTCGCTCTTTCCCGGCGACGAACCGTCCATCTTTCACCGCCCGCGCCATTTTGCCCTCCCCTCCTCTCGTTCGCTCTTACATTTGTCTGTTTATCTCTGTCCTCTCTTCTCTCTTTCTCTCTCGCTTGCTCTCACTCGCTTGTCCTGTCGCTGGTTGTCCTTGTTGTCGTTGTTTACCGGTGTAGGCGTTGGCAGCATCTGTTGCCGTCACCCCGGAGTCGCCGCCTGCTACTTCTCTATATATACATACATGTTGAACCCGGGAAGCTGACACGCTTTGCGACGATGAATACATATCCCCGTCCGTCGTCGAGCCAGACCCTGCCGGCTCCAGTGTACGAGCCCGCGTCTCTGGCGCCGCAGGGCCCGTTCCCCCCTCCGTCTGCCCTGGCTGCTGCTCCGCCGAGTAGGCCGGGCAGCGGACTGCAGATGGCACATCTGCTTCATCCACCACCCGCCCAGGTCATGCCCATGCCTACTTCTTCTCCATATGCCCATTCCTATGACTCGGCTTCGGGCTCTCCGGCTGACCGCGCTTCCATCTTGACCGACGCAACAGGCTCGTTGCCTGATGCTCCGTCACTGGTGCCTTCCGTCGTTGGCAGCGCCGGCCAGCCGCAGCAGAAAAGAGCTTATCGCCAGCGGAGAAAAGATCCCAGCTGTGATGCTTGCCGTGAGCGCAAAGTCAAGGTGAGTCCTTTGTCTTCCTGATTTGCGCGCGCTCGCCATCTAACCAGTACCCGAATTCAGTGCGATGCCTCCGAGTCATCTAGCTGTACCGAGTGCTCCAACCGCAAGGTTCGATGCCAATTCACCAAGGAAACGAACAGGCGCATGTCTTCCATCAAGTACGTGCAATGTTCATCACATCTGTTTCGTATTATCTGCTCTCTAACCAAGTTTCACCCGTAGGCAAGTGCAGGATCTGGAGAAGCAATTAACTTCAACCAAGCAGCAACTACACCAACTTCGCTCCGGCGTCATGAGGTCTGATAATGCGATGGACATTGATTTCGACGTCAGTGGCCAGCCGGTCTTGAAGCTGCCCGATGTTGGTTATCGCCCTCCCCGGCGAAATCGACCGCCAGTGCCTCAGGATCTCTCTGGAGCACGCTCCAGTATCCGCAATTACGGCCGTGGCATACTCAAGGTGCCGCCGCCATATCGACAATCTGTTTCGTCTAATATCATTGCAGAAAATCCACCAGCGCTTCCCCCAAAGTCTGTTACTGATCGATTGCTCGGTCAATTTCACGCTTGTGTTCATTCCGTGCTGCCCATTATCCACTGGCCGAGCTTCACAGCCGAGTATGAACAAGTCTATAAGGCCGGGACCTTACGAGGAGCGCGGCGGGAGTGGACAGCGGTCTTGTTCGGCGTTTTCGCTTGTGGTACTATGCATACCCTAGAAGCGAACAAGGAGCAGGAGGCGCGAGGATTCCTCATGACCTCTCAAAGTGTAGCTGACACGTGGTTGGACGACTTTACCTTGGATCAAGCCCGAGTTACTCTCCTCGCCAGCATTGCGTTGTATGAAATGAATTCAAGGTCCGCTAGTTGGGTATGGCTTGGTACAGCAGTCAGAATCGCCCAGGACATTGGTCTGCATATGGAATCTGGCCCTTGGCCCGCAGTCGAAGCTGAAATGAGGAAACGGCTTTGGTGGGGAATCTACGCATGGGATAGGTATGTTGTTTGTGCTTATGTTTTGGGGAGGTTCCAATTTTCTGACCTGGGCAGGTTATTGTCTCTGGAATTGGGCAAACCCATCTCGATCCATGACCAGGATTGTGACGTTGACCTTCCGTGTCCCGTTGATGAGCAGTTCATATCAGAGGCCGCCCGGGTGCCGGAAGGATCCCAAACGAATCCTCTGCTTGCAATTATCCATGTCGTTCGCTCGATTGGCCAACTAACCAAGACACTAAGATCGCCAGTGATTAGTGCGGCCACTCTCGAAATCTTTGATCGCCACTTCAACGCTTGTCTCGCTACTTTCCCCATCAATTACCACCCAAAATCAGACCATTACCTCGACCCTAGCTCTCTCGCACCGATTATATACCTACAGAACGCGCGTCTGATACTGCATCGCCATAATATTTCACCACATTGTCCTACCGATATCCGGTACTCTGCTTTCGATCATTGCCTTGCAATTGCCCTCGATACGACTCGAGTTCTTCAGCGCTGCATACATCCGCCGCCAGCATCTTCAACGTACACGGGCACCCGGGGAGACTGGCAAACGCTCTTTGCGTCTTCAGCAACGACGCTGCTTTGTACTCACATCTGGCGCTGCTTGCTGGTTCTCATCTTTCGAGAGGACTTCGCGGCTGCGTCGGTGTGTATACAAGCATGCAAAGCCATTGGAAATGCTCACGTCATCATGAACTTCCACGGCCGTTATGTTTCTTTTTTCCTAAAGTGTCTTCTGGAACGGTTGCAGCAAGGCAACAGTCAGCCATTAGATCGAGACGAAGAGATTATTGCGTATGTCTCGGGTGACATGCAAGGGACGACTGATGGTAGCTGGGTTTGGCAAGGTAGCGAGACAGGGAGTAAGCTGGACTCTATATCAGCACAAACATCACCGAATCCAACAGCTCAGAACGGCGGGTATGGCCCCGAGCGGGATATCGACTGGGAAGGATGGGATTGGGTGGAGCGCACGGTTGAATACCTTGCCAGCGAGCTGCACCGACGAAATCAAGAGCGAAGAGAAGTACCGGCGGTTGCTCCACGGCCTATCGAACCACACAAGCTGAGCCCGGACTCGATGACAAGTACCGGTAGCGCCATCCCACGTTCGAGTCCGTCCAGTTCACGCATGACCATTGCAAATATCATATAGTCGATTATGATACGGCATTTTGTTTTAAATTGTCATTAAATAGGGGGTACTATGCATCATCATCATCATCATCATTATCATCATTATCATCATTATCATCATCAACTCATTTCGATGGCGTTTTACCATGTGTCTATGCGGGGGTCGGTTTGTACATTGAGCATTGGTGTTGTCTCTTGATATGAGCTTTTTGGCCCTATTCTTTGGTTGGATTTTGGATAATGACTTATGATTCTTCTTTTCTTTGTTGACCAGACTATGTCATCACTTTGAAGCGCGGTGTCGGCATATCTTATCATCGGCTCTTGTATGAATAATATGGATTGGGTTTACTGTTTTTATTATTTTAATCTAATTCCTGATAATCTAGGGTCTCATTTGACACGCTGCTATGGGAAGGAATATATTGGTCAGATGTATTTTATTACTTGATATTCTCATTCGTTGAATAAATATACAACAACATACCGTTGATGATGCCGTAGCATTGGATATATGTCATTTCAACGCTTTCGAATTGTCGTTGTAGATTAGTACAGATACAACAGACAACATTGAAGATGGTGGCCCACGTGACGCCACGCAGCTTCCAGCCTTTCACAGCCTCATAGACCGCACACACCATGTCTTTAAAGCCTCTTTAGTTAGGTATAGTCTTTAGATTATTCCTCAAATTCTTCTCGACACACTTCCCACATTTGCCTAGCCAAACATATTAGTCTAAAACGTATCCTGTCAACGCCTTTATACGCGAAATCAGTGGTAACTCTTGGCTGATTGCAGAGAGCCTGTTCCTTTGTCGCCAGCATGCACTATCTCCTAGGCTGGCTTCATAGAGCGATGGCAATGGCGGCTTTTACCCTCTTTCCAGTGCCTCCGCTCCAATTCTTGGAACATGGCCACTCCCGGCCACAAGTGAACTGGAGAGAGCTTACGACGCAGGTGGCGACTCGGCATTGTGGCGTGTTGGAGATGAATTTTTCTCTGATTACACCCAATGCAACAGGGAAGCATGCTACCTTACAATACCTGCAACGTAAACAGCCGCTTGACTTTACCATCCCGGAGGTCCTTTACTTCGCAGACCTCGGTAAGTGGTATTTGATTGTTCTCGGAAAACTTCCAGGTCTTACTTTGAGCGATATATGGTAAGAAATGGAGACATTAAGACAGGAGTGTATATCTCGTATTGCCAATACCTGCAAGTTCTCGGCAACATGGAAAGGTGGAAGTATTAGCGGCGTTGATGGGAATCAATTAACAGATCAGTACCTCTGATTAAGCGCCGTGCTGAAATGGAGTTTGACCCTGGCCCTCTCTTTAAGAGCTGTAGTGAAATGGGGATGGACCTGCTCATCCCTCGTTTTCTATCATTGTGATTTAGGGCCGGGGAATATTATTTTTGATACAACCGATGGTTCTATTGGCATCATCGATTGGGAAACAGCTGGGTATATTCCGAGAGTGTGGATTCGTACCAAATTTCCCTGTTCGAGTGGCATGGATTTGCCGGAAAGGCCTGGTATTCTATAGTAGCCGTTCTAAAGCGTATCTATTCAGCTCTACTTTAAGCCTAGTTTTAAAATATGGGCCCTTTTACCTGCAATACATTTAAAAAGAATAGGACGTCAAGTTATCAAGAAACGTAAGCGGCAGGTTTAGAAGGTTTAGCTAACTATACAAAATTGTGCAGATATTCAGCAGCATGATTGAAGGTGTCGTGTTGCTGAGGAGCTCGAGAAACTGAGATTTTCGGATGTTGAGAGCTGGGTGGCTCGGTGGGTGAAAATGATTGAGTAGTAATAATAATAATAACATGCTTGGGTATTCGTCTTGATATAGTTGGGATTCCACTACATAGTATACTCAATGTGCTATATTGACTGGTATATGTCTGCATGCAAAATACAAGTATGCCGGGTGTTTGATTGGTAAACTTTTGATTCCTTGAAAGAGATTAAATGTACATTCATACTCCAGTCTCTAGACGCCCATCTTAAACATCCAAGTTAATAGCCTTTCCGAAGCGCGCATACAGTGCAGCCTTGAGTTGGGTCAGCTCTTCTCGCAATTCGCCCAGCGAGTCCTCGAGCCGGGAGACTTCCGCATCGATCTCTTCCGATGACGCCGAGAGCATCGACTGTGCTTCCTCAAGCGGGAGATGCACGAACGAGTCGCCGATTTTGTATCTAGAATGGTGTTAGTTTGGTCAGATAGACTTTAGTAAGAGGTGGATGTGTGTCGCACGGTACGAGTTCATCTTCGTCTGCTAACTCTAATTCTGTCGAGACTTCATCTATGTCTTCCTTGTCTTTCTGCTAGATGTTATTTTTTGCTTGTCTTTCTTTCTTTCTTTTTCGGATTACATACTTGCTTGGCTTTCAGTCGCTCTTCGAGAACAGTCTCGCGCTGATGCAGCCGGCTAAACCGATTGATCTTGTCCTGGTCTTCGCGGCGCACCTCGGTGTCCTCTCCGCCTGCAGCGGGCTCGTCGTCTTTTGATAGCTGTGTAGACAATGGTTCCTTTCTTTTAGCCCCGCCATGCGAGAAGCGAGGGAGGGGAGCGCACCATGCGATGTTGCAGCATTTTGAGAATGTGTTATGTGAACAACCAAATTGTGAAAATAAATGGAATCAACAATTCTGCTATTCTGTGGTTGTAGAGGAGCGAGTTTTTGGGTGTTATTTTGATTTCTGTCGTGGTTATGCATGAAGCGTTCATGTATCAAGCGTGAAGAGACGAGGCGAGGCTAAAGGCGATCCCGCACGTGGTCTGTGCGCTATGTATGTACTATGTATACTCACTCTACTTTGCGATGCATCAACAATTCAACATTGACAGCTTCATGTCGGCATATAATGGCCAGTTTTAATAGTACTGGTACTCGATATAATAACTAAATAATAGTCTGGTAGAGTCTTGGTTTATACGGCTGGCATAAGCTAGGTAGTACATGGCTTATTGTCTTCTGCAGCAAGATACCAGCTCTCGAACTCCATGTCCAAGCCGGAGCAAATCGCCCATGATCTCCAGCCTCAATAGACCATCAGGAACACATTCATATATCCATTTGACGGTGCTCCAGGTCATCTTGGCTTGTCGTGTGACATCGACTCTGCCTAGCCGAGCGCGGCGGTCTTGGCGCGCGGCCTCTCGTCGTCGCCATCCAAAGCCGCAAACACGCCAACCTCCATCCACCAACAGGGGCGTTTCTTCACTGTACAACCTAACTAATTATCCTTTCCTATCTGTTGTTATATTTTATTTCGAGCCTCTCCCAGCAGAAACTGCTGATACAACAAGAGGATTCCTCCCCCGCCATGCGCGTGCTCACACCGCCCTCGCTGGCGCTGCTGGCAGCGGTGCTATCATCATCCCCTACACTGACGTCTGCCCTCGGCTTCTCGTGCGCCGATGTCCGCGTCGACAATGTGCATTTCGACCTGAGTCCGCTCGGCGGCACCCATGAGATTTACAACGCCACCCATCTGGATGGGTTCACGCGCAACACGACCTATTTTATCAACATTTGCGGCATTCTGGGCCGTGCTTCGCACTTTGAGGGCGCCAGCTGCGGGTCGTCGAAGAGCAGTATGTTTCCTCTCTCTTCCTCTTTGATAAGAAAAGAAAAATAAAATAAAAATAAAACGTGTTTCTAATTCGGATCTAGTCTGCGGCTTTGAAAGGACGATATACGATGACGACGAAGACAAAGACGTGGCCGAAGTGCGACCTCTTCCTATTGCCGGACTGGACCCTGGTGGCGGCGGCAGCAAAGACCCAGAAGTCACGCGCTTGAAGAAGCAAGATGCGGATACTGAAGGAGTGCGCATCAAAATCGCCGGGGGCGAGATTCACGAGCATGGCCAGAAACGCGGCAAACCGGCCTCGGCTGTCATCGAGTTTCAATGCGACCCCGACCGATCAGGTTTGGAGGGTCTTGTGACGGAGGAATCTGAAGAGACGGATAAGGATGAGAAGGAGGAGGGAGGGAAAAGCAAGCGTTTCAGGCGAGATGACGATGACAACGACGAGGAGGAAGATGACGGGGAAGAAGAAGGCGACGATAAAGACGAGGACGACAGCGGAGATAAACCCGATGGCGACCAAGATACCTCCGACCGAAGCCTGCAGCTCAAGAGCTTCGGTCTCGTTGACGACAAATACTACATTCTCCGACTCGATTGGAAGACAAAGTACGCGTGCGAGAACTACCTCAGCGACAACCCGTCGGATTCTAACGCTGGTGGCCACTGGGGGTTCTTCACCTGGTTGATCATTATGTAGGAGCCCTGTCTGTCTTTTCAGATCATGTTATTTTCAGACTAATAATTCTTAGCATCTTCCTCCTCGTCGCTACATACCTCATCTTCGGCTCCTGGCTAAACTACAACCGCTACGGTGCTCGAGGATGGGACCTTCTCCCCCACGGTGACACCATCCGTGATATCCCATACATTTTCCAAGACTGGATGCGCCGAGTGGTCAACACCCTTCAAGGCCCCGGTGCGAGAGGAGGATATGCCGCTGTATAAAAAGAAACAAACAAACAAACAAATTCAAAGTTACAAACCTACGTGTTTCCCCCGAATTCTTATCAAACGCATCAGCGAGTGGCGATGACCTTTATATTGTTCTGAGTCTCTTTTTCCTTTTCTGTACTCTTTATTGTTGTTACACGTCCTTGACCTTTTTTCTCATTCGTATACCGGTCCGACGTCTTCTTTTTTTCTCTATTTTATGAGATTGCAGTCTTTTTAACAAGTGTCATTAGAAGGCATTGATTGTCAAGTCCGTTAGTGCAATTGGCCTCCCCATGTATTATTCCGAGCGGATCAACTAGCTCTGTTGATATTTAGCTTGTATTATTTCCCCTACATCCGTCTCAAGCCGGCAACGAACAAAATTACTAGTGAGCAATGTTTATCAGAATCAACAAAGGGTGTTGGCGCGAGATTAGGCGTTACAAGAATACTTGATGATATGTAGACTCTTGGTTTCAGAATATCAATTCACTAATCAGTCCAATGGTCAATCTGGTGGTGCAACAGTTATGATAACGAGCGTCGCATATAGTCAATCATTCTTACTCAAAACACACAAAAACATCTGCGCGCTTAACAACTTAGAATGGAGAAGCTGGGTATTCCAGAGTCCCCCAGTCGTATCATCAATCGTAAACACAAACATTAGGAAGTTACAATCTGTCGACGGTATCAAAACGAACAAGCATATAACCCGAAAAAAAAATCATGTCAAACAACCGGTATACTGTCCTGCCTCTTGATGGATCTGTTTGACAGAAAGATCAATTTGGTATCATACCTTCAAGGCAAACTGCTTCAAATAGTGGTAGTCGGCCATGTTGCGGTCAACGGTTTCACGGATAATCTTGGCCCCTTTTTCGCCATATTTCTTGCGCCATTCAGCATCGAATTCTTCTTCGGATTTGAATTCCTTGGGCTGTATTTTAGATCACCGGGTTAGCTTTTTATGTTTGTCCAGTTTATAAGAACGGAAAAAAGCATACGTGGCAGCGAGCCTGAAGACCCTTGGACTCAATCGCATCATTGTGGAATCCCTTCCACTTCTCAAAAGCAGCTCGTGCAAATGCGTGGTCCTCCTCGGTATCCCAAGTCAGCAAATCCGGGTGGTAAGGAATTCCAACGCTTTTGCAATATGCCTCGATCATCTCAGCGGGAGCGTCGAGCATCTCGTCTGCATCTACGACGCAAATCTCAATGCCGCCCTTTTTAGAATGGTGTCCATTTACGCCATTGCTGGTTGTCGAATGAGTAATCCCGTTGGAAACCCCGCCCGCTACTGCCATACGAGGCCCCACGATGTTGACCTGGCGGAGGTAGTCGAAAACACGGCGGACCTCATCGTAGCCGGCCTCAGATGGGCAAAAGTTGTAAAAGCCCGTGACCTCGTCCAACGGTGGGATGGTGCATCGGTAGTAGGACGGGATACTATAGTGGGGGTCGCGGATGAGGAAGGTGAAATGGAACTGAGACAGAAGCTCGGTGGGCACCACAGTTGGGTTTCCAGGCTCGGCCTCTGTGTCGTACGGGTAGGGAGCCTTCTTAGAAGACTCCCCGGTGACGCTCACGCCGTTAACAGCTGCTCCATTGGCGTCATTAACCCCGTTGGCGTGACCGTTGGATTGCCCGTTAACGTGGCCATTGGTACCGATGCCGCGCTTCAGTTTCAGCAAAGACGGAGCAATGCTTGCTGGTTTTCCGTTCGGGGGAACGAGATAGTGAATAATGTCTTTGATGAAGACTCGCTTGCCCTGTATATTGACAAATAGAGTAAGCTCAACATCCCAAATGAGGCTAGCTAGAAACGCAGATGAGAAAAGAAGTGAGGAGAATATTATTGCGATGCCGTAGTATCCATTAGCAAATCCATCTCCTTTATTTTTTTTTTCTTCTGTGCAGCGGGGCTAGAGCTGCAGCGAATCGACGCAGCTAGGCCCTGATCGAACTGGCAAGGGTGTGCACGCGACACCACCCTGAGTCGCATCCACAGTGGCTAGTAGGATTTGGAGAAGAAAAAGAAAAGAAATGGAGCAGAAAATGGAAAAGAGTTTCAGACCTCGGTGGATTCCCTTTCGATCCGGTCAAAGACGGTCTTGAAGGTCGACTGGCTAAAGCCACTAGCAACCCTCGCCTCCTCGTCTTCCTCGTACCTCAGGCCCAGTCGCTCCGGACCGTAGTAAAAAGCGTCCCCAAAAGGCTCATGAATGCACTGCAGGCTGTCCCGACGAGTCATAAAGACCTAAAACGTTAATCGGATTAGCCGGGGAGGAGATCTCCTTGCGCTTGCGCCAAGGCAAGGGGTGGGAACCCATGGTGAGAGATCCTTACCCTTTCGAAAGCAGTCGAGCATGCCCTGGGATGGGTAGCGACAAAAATAGGCTTGTTCGACATGATTCTCTGCACGAGATCCAATCGAAAATCAATTAATTCCAATCAATGGCTGTTCCAGCCGAGCTTGTGGTGACGGCTGAGCCTGTCGGCAAGAAGATAGAGCACCCAAGACTCGCGTCAAATCACGCAAGAGCGGCTTTGCAACGCCCGATCTGCAAAAAAGAACCGTCAGACTTTTGAGCTTCAATTTTGTTTCTGGAGAGGGGGGAACACCGACTATTTAATACGAACGGAACACAGCGCAAGGTCTACTGGGCTAGATATGTTTGAGCTGTGGAACGGAAAGAGGAGTTCGCTCTGGTCTATTTAATAATGGAAACACTTAGGGCGATGTAGCGATTATTTTTTTAAATTTTTTTTTCCTTTTTTTTTTGGAGACCGCAGAGTGGATTAACCGGGAATGGCAAAACGTATGCTGCTGGGTGAGGAATGCAGCCGTGTCCAGGCACGAGCGCCGACCGAATCCTCGCTCACCAGGCATGTTCGGAGTGGATGAGGGGGTGACAGTCAAACCTTGGAGTGAGTCAAGGCCAGCCATAGGGCGACGAGAACAAGGAAAAAGAGGGTCAGCTTGCGCGAAGCTCCAGACCCAGCCGTGTTAGGTACGCCAACCTCAATGGTCATTCTGACCAAACAGCTGATAGTGGGAACGTCTATCGTTCCTTTTGTCTAATGCTATTTTTCCATCAAGCGCTCTAAGCGTCATGGAGTGGCCCTAATTCCCTCATGGCCACTTGAGTAGTCTGCCTAGGCCAAAAGAATGGTAAGCAGAATACGGGCCCGGTCGAGACTTGAGGAGGTCGCAGTGGCAACGGAGTTAGAGTAACCAAAAGACCTAGACAGTGCAGCTTGTCCGGTGTCACCTGGAAGTCGGTTTCCTGGACGTCTGGGCTTGTCGGGTCTTCTCGCTCAAGGGACGAGGAACGTTAGAGGACTCTTGCTCGGGTTGGTCTCCATCTGACCGTGGTAGACCTCAACGTTGACAAAACCATAATGTGATTGGTACGCTCGTCGCAAGTCGTGGGGGGGTTTAGTGACATCATTCGTTCGTGCATAGCCCACCGGCATGACATAGACGATCACTAAAGAGAGACTTTGGGGTCAAAGTTGAGGTGTTTTGACTGCGTTGCGTTGGCCGTGACTGAGGATCTCGTATTGCGAAGAAAAAGAGAAGAGGCGGAAGAGAAAGGAGAAGGAGAAGGAGAAGGAGAAGGAGAAGGAGCAGCACATCGTCCAGAGCAGGAGCTCCTGCCCCGCCAGTGCAGCACGTGATATGACATGATGTATGATGTATCATGTACCGTGAATTATCATGTTCAACGCCGTGGTGTTTATTGCGTATCTCTTGCGCCAGAAGCTACTCGTTCCAACATTCAACACAAGTCGCTGTAGCTTTACCTGCGTACCGAGAAGTTGCAATCGCACGGGTCAGTTGACAATATACGCAGTGCAACTAATAATGCATTACAACAAATCAAGTGCTACACTCAGTTGATCAGTTGTTACTGATTGGGCAGTCCCCTCAATCAGGGCAGATAGGAACTCATAAGCTGAGAATAATAGCAATGCAGAGTCGGTGAATATATCGCGCTCTATATATAAGTTCCCCGTGGAGTCTTGGACTCGGGGGTTGACACTGGAGAGCTTCCGGGCTCTTCGGGCTCTTGGGCTAATAATAAGGGTGAACCGAACTTGCCCAGAGTCCGGACACAAGCCGTGTTTGGAGATCACGTGACGTGTTTCAAATCTATAACTATTTCCTATCTGCTTCTCGCATCTGACAGATGATGGATCAATTTCCGGGCGCAGAGGATGTATTATTACTATTATTATCTGGTTACGTATAACTATTAGGGTTGTTAGGGTTAGGGTTGCTGCAGGAAGTCATGACTTCATCGCAAACGCGTGCGGGGAGATCACGTGGTCTGACGTCGAGTGTTCCAGAAGGCGGTGGAAGCGGAGCGAATGAGCGGGCAGGAGCGGGGTCTGCCCAGGCCTTTCTTCAAGGAGCTCGTCTCGTCTCATGATGCCCAAGCTGCCTCTATATAATATTATCTCGCGCCCAGCGACCTCGACTAAGTTTCTTCGTCGTGAAACCTCATCTTTACCATCACTCAAAACATTCACCTCCACCTCCGTTCCCAGGCCTGGTGAGCCCCAGATATTCTGACCCGCTCCGGGCGAATACTCTCAACCACAGACGAATAACACACGGGTGCGAATCTTTGTGACGTACACAACCCACGATGAACGGCGCTCAATTTACAGACCGGGCCAACAAGGCCCTGCTCGATGCAAATGATCTCGCAGAGCAATACGCCCATACTCAAATCCTTCCTCTCCACCTCGCCGTATCGCTGTTGAACCCCCCGGCGGGCAACCAGGACGATGAAGAGAAATCGGCCGACTCGCCGAGTGTGCCGCTGTTCAAGCAAGTCATTGAGCGGGCGCATGGTGACCCTCAATTGCTAGAGCGCGCTCTCATGAAACTACTTGTCAGACAACCAAGCCAGGACCCTCCTCCAGAACGAGTCGCCGTTTCCCCAGCTCTGTCCAAGGTCATCCGGGCCTCGTCCGATCTGTCCAAGACGCAAAAAGACAGCTACGTTGCTATTGACCACCTGATTTCTGCCCTCGCTCAAGATGGACAGGTCCAGAAAGCTTTGGCAGACGCCAACATTCCCAACGTGAAACTTATCGACAACGCGGTATCACAGATTCGCGGCACTAAGCGAGTTGACTCGAAGACTGCTGATGCTGAAGAAGAACATGAGAACCTCAAAAAGTTTACCATCGACATGACGGCGCTTGCGCGTGAAGGAAAAATCGATCCAGTCATCGGTCGCGAGGAAGAGATCAGGCGTGTCATTCGCATTCTTACTCGTCGAACAAAGAACAATCCCGTCCTGATCGGTGATCCTGGTGTTGGTAAGACTACTGTGGTGGAGGGCCTAGCACGACGTATAGTCAACGCAGATGTACCAGCCAATCTTGCACATTGCAAACTTCTTTCTCTCGACGTCGGCGCACTTGTGGCTGGAAGCAAATTTCGCGGCGAGTTCGAAGAACGAATGAAAGGCGTTCTAAAGGAGATTGAAGAAGCACGCGAAACAATCGTTCTCTTTGTCGACGAGATCCATCTTTTGATGGGAGCTGGATCGAGCGGCGAGGGAGGCATGGACGCAGCCAACTTGCTTAAACCGATGCTGGCTCGTGGTCAACTGCATTGTATCGGTGCAACAACTCTCGGAGAATACCGCAAGTACATTGAGAAAGACCAAGCATTTGAACGACGTTTCCAACAAGTCCTGGTCAAAGAACCAACTGTGCCCGAAACTATTTCCATCCTTCGTGGTCTCAAAGAACGATACGAAGTTCATCACGGAGTCAACATCCTTGACGGTGCAATTGTGACAGCAGCTACACTTGCCGCTCGTTACCTCACCGCACGAAGACTACCTGATTCCGCAGTTGATTTGATTGACGAAGCTGCCGCAGCCGTGCGGGTGACTCGTGAATCCGAGCCAGAGGCTCTTGACAACCTTGAACGGAAATTGCGACAGCTTCAAATTGAAATCCACGCTTTGGAGCGCGAACAAGATGCCGCATCCAAAACTCGTCTTGAGCTGGCCAAACAGGAGGCAGCAAATGTCGCCGAGGAACTACGACCACTCCGAGAGAAATACGAACAGGAAAAGAGGCGCAGTAAGGAAATTCAAGATGCTAAGATGAAACTAGACTCTCTCAAAGTCAAAAGAGATGAGTCGATGCGCTCAGGAGACACTGCAACTGCCGCCGATCTTGAATACTATGCCATCCCAGAAACTCAAGCTCTCATCCAACGTCTTGAGGCTGAACGAGCAAGAAGTGATGCTGAAGAACGTGCTCGAGCTGGGAGTCACGAGGAGACTCTGATGCCTGACGCTGTTGGTCCCGATCAAATCAACGAAATTGTTGGTAGATGGACTGGTATTCCAGTTACCAGACTCAAGACTACTGAGAAAGACAAGCTTCTGCAAATGGAGAAGCATCTTGGCAAGATTGTTGTCGGCCAGAAAGAAGCAGTCCAATCTGTATCCAACGCGATTCGCCTGCAACGGTCTGGCTTGGCCAATCCAAACCAACCCCCGAGTTTTCTTTTCTGCGGTCCCTCTGGTACTGGTAAAACCCTTTTGACAAAGGCGCTTGCCGAGTTCCTCTTCGACGACCCCAAGGCTATGATCCGGTTCGACATGTCGGAATACCAAGAACGACACTCTCTTAGCCGAATGATTGGTGCACCACCAGGCTACGTTGGACACGATGCTGGTGGCCAACTTACCGAGAATCTTCGTCGCCGCCCCTTTTCTATCCTTCTCTTTGATGAGGTTGAAAAGGCAGCCAAGGAAGTTTTGACGGTGCTGCTACAGCTCATGGATGACGGTCGAATTACCGATGGCCAAGGTCGGATTGTTGACGCCAAGAACTGTATTGTGGTCATGACCTCCAATCTTGGAGCTGAATATCTCGCTCGCCCAACAGCCAAAGACGGACGAATTGAGCCTCAGACTCGTGAGTTGGTGATGGGCGCCTTGCGTGACTACTTCCTCCCCGAATTCCTCAACCGTATCTCCAGCACGGTCATCTTCAATCGTCTGACCAAGCGCGAGATCCGTTCTATTGTGGACATTCGACTCAACGAAATTCAACGCCGTCTCGAAGCCAACGGCAAAGATATCAAAATCCAATGCACCGAAGATGTCAAAGATTATCTGGGTGATGCTGGCTACTCCCCTGCATACGGTGCTCGTCCGCTATCTCGCCTCATTGAACGCGAAGTCCTCAACCGGCTTGCCGTTTTGCTTCTACGCGGCAGCATCAAAGACGGCGAGATTGCCGAAGTGATTATGACAGATGGCCGCATCGATGTGCTCCCCAACCATACCGATAGCGATATGGATGACGAAGACATGGTGGATTCTGATGACGCCCTTGCTGAAATTGAGGAGGGCGGTGATATGGATCTTTACGAATAAAGGAAAGGAAAAAAAAAGTTTTTTTTGTTCTACCGAAACGAGATACGAAGCTTTTATTATGATTTTTTAACTTTTGGCATGAGAAGGAGTTTTGGGAGGTGTTGTCTATGAATTTGCATCATTTTCATTTGAATAGAGCAGCAATGATGTTTTGGAAATCCTATACTTTACACACATGTACATAGAGCATTTCAATGGTGAACTGAAGAACACATAGCTGAAAATAATTCGTTCAAAATATCCACACTTTCCATCCATAGTAGATCCGTAGCAACAGTAGTAGAACGCAGTAAGCTAGCGAATACTATTCACCTCTTCAAAAGTTACTTTTGTAGGGTTTTCTCCTTCCACCACCGCGCAATCTCTCCAGTCTGCATGAACTCGACCTCACCTTCTCCCCAACTCTGCAGCCACCTGATCATTCGTTCCACCATTCCAATTACATGCGCCATCCCGGACGTGTCCGGATGCATCAGCATGGCAAAGATAGGGTCCGATTCATGTTCGCGAATCCACAAGAATCGATCGCGCCACATCTGTTCAATGACGCGCACGTCGACGTAGCCGTGCGAATTGTGTACGTGCGGCAGATATTGCATCGGTGTCATATCTTCCATGTAGTAATTGCAGGGCACTTCGACCAAGGGTCGACGATCGGAGGTGTTTTGATCTGTGGATGAAGATGATGGTATAGGGTGCATCCAGCTAGAAGCAGGTTTGGTGTAGTCGATGGGTTGGAGAGGAGGTCGGCGAGGGGCAAAGAATGGGTGGCAGTCGTGATCTGTGAGAGAGGCATCTGTATACTAAAATTAGAGTTTGATTCTTCCAGAAGTAAAGCGGTCTTCAACGTTTTATCTTACCGTATTCAAAGCCATATTCCTCCAAAAGGTCTAATGTAGACTCCCGGACTTGGTACAGCGGTGCACGATATCCTACGGGTCTTTTCCCTGTTATATTCGTGGCAATCTCTATGCACTTTTCGAGGATATCTCGTTCTTGCTGGACACTTAGCGAGTATGCGCCTTCATGAGCGTAGCCGTGTAATCCAATTTCACACCCAGATTCTACAACCTGCTGCACTTCTTGGGGGAAACTCTCGGCTGAATGGCCGGGGATAAACCATGTCACTTTGTTCGCGATACCAGTTTTTTTCAGCATGTTCAAGAGTCGAGGCACACCCACCCGAGCAGCGAAAAAGCCCGCCGAGTAATCCGCCAACACGTTTTCAGGGGAGTAGCCTAGTTTCAATCAGTACCCTGCATCGAATAAGCATATTAAAGATTCATATACCTGTTCCAAGCCAGCCTGATACAGCATCCAAGTCTATCGAGACAGCAACTCTAATCTTGTTTCGAGGCGGTTTGGGCATTGATGGGGGTATCGTTTGTAGAGACAAGGAAGCTGAGGGATCAAAGGTCTTGACCACCTCATTCTCTTTCCATATCAGTCGGCCTTGCATACCATCCTCTACGTAGATACATTGACCGGAAATGTGGCCAGCTGCACGATGGGAAGCTAAGAAAGACATTGCCCGCGCAACGTTTTCAGGTCGGGCAGGCCGTTGGGGAGGGAAACTGCGTTAGTAACTTAGCACGCGTTCCACTGCAAAGAAGTTCAGGAAACATACGTAGCTTGGGATTCGGTCTTTAGGCCGTTAGATGTTCCCTCAATCAAGGAGGAATCCAATGGGCCTGGAGCTACAGCATTCACTCGGGCTTTCCTGTTCAATCTCACGATATCATTCTTCAGTCCCATGAGTAATCCATGCTGTAGTCCAGCCTTCCCAGAAGCGAAGTCGGAATAGCCGACCTCGCCAACATTTGTGCACTCGCTGCCAGTAATCACGATAGCCAAGTTGTCCAGCTCCCTTCCTGCCTGGCTTTCCTGTACGCCCTTTGCAGCACGGAGAAAGTGCTTGATAGTCAGGAACGTTCCACGGACATTGTTTCGATAACTCCTGTCCCAAAGATCCACAGGCAAGTCCCATATACGATATGCTTGGTTCTCATCTGCAATAGCTGTATTCGCTATGAGAATATCAATAGGTCCAAATCGCTGCTGAGCTTGTTCCATGCATGACTTGATTGAATCTTCATCAGAGACATCTCCTGTTACTGTACACAGACGATCTGTTTCGGATGTCTGTAATTGAACTGGGCTGAGGTCATGTGCAGTCACATTGCATCCCTGATCTGCGTTGCATCAGTCATATTCTACAAGACGTTCATTATGTGTACCATTGGCAGCATTGAACACGTTCTATCATTCTACTAGATAAAATTCCGACGCCGAAGTACGGAAACATGGAACCAACCTACCCAAAAACTCCCGTACAGCTTGGCTCCCAATGCTGCCTGTCGCATGTGTAATAAAGACATGCCGGCGATCGATCTCAAGGGATGTTGTCTTATTCATTTCCGTCGACAATGATTGGCTCTTTCTTGAGACGACCTTTCTCGAGCCCGAAAGAAACTCCCAATGGTTGTTTTTTAGTGCGGGGTTGAAAATATTTCCGATAAGATAGGTGACTAAGCTTACATCACAGCATCTCTGATGCATAGGAGAACTAACAAAAGACTGATTTTACTTTATTGGCTAGCTTACTTAGTGTATACGTAGCATTTCCGTATTGGGAGAATGTCCTCCTCGGCAACTTTGCGTGATTTGATAGAGTCCATCCGTAGCAGGAATAGCTTTCACTGCTACAGCTGAGAAGATGAGGATCGGCGGGCAAAGACAGGGTTCAAGAGGCCCAACTTTGGCAGGACACAAATCTCGGACAAAGAAGCTCGCCGGTCTGGGCCACTCACCGATCCATCCACACTCGTCGAGTGGGCCTTGTCGGGCTCAATATAAGGTTTGAAGGCTCCACTGCGGGTTGGAGGGGCACGCTATTTTAGCGCTTAATCTAATCCTGTGCGTATGGAGGGCCAAGTTTTAAATGAAATACCTTGTAAAGTTTCCTGGTTGCTTGTCTCCACCCATCAGCTGGCATCATCATAGGCCACTCGGCTCTGATCCCTGCAGTGTGATATTAACACCCTAAACCCAAACTACGTATGTAGCAAAATGTCTTTCCCTTTTTCAGTCCAACGAATATGACCGATCCAGATCGATCCATGGCATGGAACTATTAGCGTCCTCGTCCGCCAGCTGCGCCTGATCTCCAAGGCCCTTGCATAGGTACTAGCCATGAATTAAGTTTAAGTGTCGGTTAAACGGAACAGACCTGACCGAATACTGGAATCAATAGCTGACGTGGATAAACAATAGACAGTTTGTACGTATTCGTAACATTCAAAATTAATAATCAAGCTTTTCCAATCTATCTCATAAAAAAAACGCATTTCTATCCAATCGAACACGTAACAAGAGCTATACATTGTAAAACAAAAGAGTCGTAGGTCTAAGCCGAGGATCTTTTCCGACTGTCTTGCGGGCTATCGCTCCATCCATGGGTTGACGTGATGAACTTGGAATCTCGTCGTGCCTCTTCTTCGACAGTCACCGTGATTTCTTGGCGAATACGGAGGGCGCGAGCCGATCCATCATCGCTGATAGAGTTTGGCGAATCACCACTGCGTTGGCTGATGCTCACCGAGCTATCTTCCTTCTGCGGCATTGGCCCCATCTCTTCGATATCGTGGTGAGAGGGCATCGACCGGACATGGCTGGCAACTCCGAACCCGCGACTACCCCGTGACTTGGTGTTGGACCAGGGTGCGGATGGATAGTAGCGGTCGGTGCCCTTCTTTGAGCCACCAGTCCAGCTCCTCAACATACTGGGGAAGACGTCTCGGAGCAGCGACCAGACAAGTGGTATGTTAGTGACCAGGATAGCCACTGTAGCTTCGCGGAAGTACCAGTTCATATAGACGTAGGAGATCAAGTGTGGTACCAAACAGTAAACCTTGGTTAAAATCGCAGAGACGATTACGAAGATACCCATTCCGAAAAGTATAACCAAAATCATTTTTTGTTTCGTCGGCAATCTGATTTTCAATAGAAGTGGGATGGCGACCGCGAGCATGAATACGTCGGCAGTGATTGAGAAGCAACCTTGGATAATCTCGTAATGTTGATAGGTTGAGCATTGTGCTATTGAAGGGAAAAAAAAAGGACATTAGTGGAATATGGAGGTATCAGTCACCGAGGTACACTCACGGTTCGGGGTAGGAGCAGCCCAGTAATTACTAAGAGGAATGCAAGTCAAGAATAACGCAAGTTCGGTGCCAACAAATCCAAGGGCAACGTAAATAGCGCAGTAGTTGATGAGTCGTTTTTGGGCGAGACCGTCCCTGTCAAATACTGCGTTAACAAAAACTCATTCACCAGCGAGATATGCAATATGACTTACGTTATCCGGGCGTAAATCACGAGCATGCAGGATTTAAAGCTCCAAACGGTCAAGATAAAAGCATGTTCCGAAACAAAAACCCATTTGCTTCCTCTGACTCTTTCTGCGTGGATACTCGGCGTCATATTTGCCTTGTCTTCTGCCGTCATCAAATTTGATCCTCCACCCGATGCGACCTCATTTAGAGCCACACATAAAATCGTATACCATATTACGCCAAACATCATTATAAAGTCGTCCTTTTGCAAATTATTGATACCGAGACGTCGGATACGAGCAACGCTATTGCTGTCAACAACGGTCTGTGTGATTTTTCCCTTCAGGCAAACTCACTATCGCAATGCAACGCTTGCCATGCCCACGCCGTATAAGATCCATGTTTCTCTCTTGAAATTCTCTGCAAATCCTGGTGGAAACGACATGACGGGCGTCCTTTTGAGAATGCCGCCTCTTTGTGTCTGTTCGAGGGCTTAATAGTAAGGCACGAAAGGCAGAACTATGGCAGCCCAACAAGGGTAAAAGGATTGGTAGACAGTTAAGGAGGCCAACGTCTACTAATTATTTGACAGACTTTACAGGGACAGCCCGGGGATCTTTTGTCCCGAACACACATTCACGCACTAGGATTGGATGCTTGGGAAGGCTTGGTAGGGATGACGCTAAGCGTAGGTTTTGATACATGATGAATGATCCCAGGAACTTGGGCGGGTCGACCGCGTCAAAGGATATTCATGTTGCATTGATCCACGGTTCAGAGATTTCTGCTCTTAGTAGCCGCCTGGTACGTTGTAAGCCATTCAACATCATTGGTCATGGGACGAAGCAGCTAGATCAGGCACAGACCCGCCTTGTTACTTGTTCAAATGACAAAATGCCATTAGCCGATGATGCGGTAGCCGAGAGAGCTGACCACTAAGCCACCTGCTTTTGAACTTCACAGTGCCGGAGTAGGCCGTGAATCGGCATCTACCTTTATTATTATTACTAAGAGGAGGAATCATAGTAGCATTGTCAGATGCGGCATTTTCGACCCATGTCTAGTCGAGGCATGTCGGTAATTATCTGATGTTTGCCTGGTCTTTCAGTTAGAGATTAATTCGTACCAAATTCTGAGTCGGGGCACATGTGCATTGTCCAAATCGGGAAATGGAGGAGTGGCGCTGCGATGCAAATTTAGGCACCCAGTGGAGCATGTGGAATTCGCCTGTCCGACTCCGACACCGAGAATCGCCATGGAAATGCTTGGCTGTGTTGTGGAATTGGGAAACGGGGCAATCAGGAGAGATGGTACACCTATTATTAGCTGCGCCATCTGTTCAGGTCTTGTATTACAAATTTCCAATGTTCTTTCCCGACGGCCGTGTTTGCCATCGACTTGCTCGTGCTCTCTTAAAGTGCTAGTGCATATGTACAACATAGCCATGCTGACATCAGAAACCAGCCTATTTAAGCAGCGCTTTTTCCCCAAATGTACAACGCTGAAAATTTTGTCAACATTTGACTTTTAGGGTTTGAATTTGCCACCATTATCTTTGTACATACATTCTACAGCAAATTTCCATAACAGATCGGAAATGCCAAACCGCCAGCCACCTTTTTTTCGAATTTTGCAAAATGGCGCTGCAGTCTACGGACATGTAGAACATCACTGACTTTGAAGCGCTCAGCACTTGATTTATAGCGAGACCAGGCTAGAAACAGGGTGTGGCAGTTAATCTGTGGCAATTCTCCTCATCGGACCTAGCGTCTGCTCGAGTTCCCTTTCTAGAGCTAGCTCGCCCATTAGGCTCCACTTAAGACAGCCACCTGCTGAGTTCTAGCCAATAGTATAGCCAGAGTAGTTCCGCTTTTTGAGAGTTACACCAATCACAAGCCAGGATAGTAAAAATATGGATTGGCCCCGCTTTTGAGACAGCATTGAAGATGGCTCAAAACTCATCAGCTGCCAGCTTTCTCTACTCGACTACTATGCAGCGTGGCGCTGGTTACGTACCGCAAAATTTCCCTATATCTTATGCCAAGCCTCAGCAATTGTACCAGCTGAATTCCACAGGCTAGTACGCCGCGCGGGATCTAGTGGACCACATCCCCAGGGTTCCATTCTGCCTGTTTGCCTGCGGAGTACATGTATTGCGTTTATCTCGGTTCCTCGGTGTATCAGGCCAGGGGAAAGTGAATTATCATCTTCTTTCATCCATTGTCGAAGCATTGCTCTTTCCTACTCCCGCACTTTGCGGTTTTCATTCGTTTCAAGAGGCGCCCGCTCCGAACTGGTTGTCTATCATGACTGCAAACGTCCCTGATGAAAAGATGAACGCCATCGAGCACCCTACTTCCGACAATTCCTCCGAAGAGGTCGTCAATGCTTCGGGTCACAGGCAGGAACTGCAGCGGAACTTTGGTCTTTTGAGCATTTGTGCCATTGCAGTCACCACCGGAAACACTTGGATCGCTCAAGGTGGAAGTGTGGTAAGGAAGCCAACCGTCTTGAGTTTAAGACAGACGCGTGACTAAGAACCGAGTACAGACTATTAATATTTCCAATGGAGGGCCTGCCGGTGTTATCTATGAATTGTGAGTGATTAATTAAAAATTTTTTTTGTACACATTACATGTTTGTTAATCGAGACGCAGTATCGCTGTTTCTGTTTGCTACTGGTTTGTCGCCGCATCTATCGCTGAATTGGCCTCTGCTATGCCTTCAGCAAGTGGAGGTACGTGCCAATTAATATTTATCCACTCAGCAATTATTAATCGCCCGAACAGTCTACCATTGGGCTTCCATTACTGCGGGCAGGTATGGCCGTGTATGTGGATGGTTCGCTGGCTACTGGAACACGTTGGCCTGGGTATTCGGTGCAGCATCCATGTCCTCTATTCTTGGAAACCAGACTGTTTCCATGTACGCCCTTTTCCATCCAAACTTCGTACCACAGCCATGGCACGTCTTCGTCAGTATGCTCATCTGCACCTGGATTTGCTGTATAACCGTTCTCTTCGCCAACCGGCTTCTTCCCCAAATCGGCAACTTGGGTATGTTTCTCATTATCGGCGGTGTTTTCGTCACCATCATTGTTTGTGCTGTCATGCCGCATGTCAATGGGGTGGGCTATGCTTCCGATGAGTTTGTCTGGAGAAGCTGGACCAGTGACACGGGATATGCGAGTCAGGGCTTCGTCTTTGTCGCCGGTATGCTGAATGGGGCATACAGTGTTGGTACACCTGACGTTACTTCGCATCTTGCTGAGGAAATACCACAGTGGGTTTTTTCCCTTTTTTTTTCCTTTTTTTTTTTTTTTCCCCGAACAATAACAATGGAAACTTCGTTATGCTAACTGGTTCCTAGCCCCAGCAGGAATATCCCCAAAGCTATTTTGGCTCAGATGACAGTCGGTTTCATCACGGGCTTTCTTTACATGATTGCCATGTTTTATTCTATCCAATCTTTGGACGATGTCTTAGGAAGTGCCTTCGGTTTCCCATTGGCAGAGATCTATCGTCAAGCCACCGGTACTAGAGGCGGTGCCCTCGGCCTGTTGATTGTCGCCTTTCTTCCAACTCTCGTCACCTGTGTCGGATGTTATATCACTGCTGGCCGAACACTTTGGACCCTTGCTCGTGACAATGCGACCCCCTTCTCGGGTTGGGTTGGACGCATCAACGGCAAAATGCACAACCCGTTCAATGCCACCCTGATCTGTGGCTGCTTGATCACAATCCTGGCTTGTATTTATGTCGGCTCGTCCACAGCTTTCAACGCCTTTGTTGGTTCCTACGCTCAGCTCTCCACGCTCTCATACTTTGCCGCCATTTTCCCCCACGTTTTATCGAGGCGATCTTCGGTCACTCGCGGATACTTTTGGATGAAGGGGCCAGTTGGTTACATCGTCAACATTGTGTCCTGCATCTACATTCTCGCATTCATTGTTATCTTCTGCTTCCCTTACACGCTCCCTACCGATGCCAAGTCGATGAATTACGCTAGTCTTATCACCGGTGGCCTTACCATTTTCATCGCTATTTGGTGGTTTATTCACCAACGCCATTACGTGGGTCCTCAGGCCATTCCGCTCACAGACCGCAAGGTTGCAGACGACGCCAAATAAGGCCTGTATTCTTGTTGACGTCAATATATATAAAGAGCTATATTTTTACCTCTTATCATATTTTTTTCACACGAGATGATTGCTATATTTTTTATGATCTCGGAATCATCGTTTAAGGATACATACATCCTGATTAATATACCTTTGTTTAATTTTTAGAACGAATTCAATGTTAGCTTTTTTTCTTTCGTGCTTTTTCACCATATGCCAACCTAACATTTGATTGTCTGATTGAATAGGCCTCAGTCAGTAATTCTTAAATTACTAAGCATTCAATGTTATAACTACGTGGTCCATATTGAACAATAAACATCTGGAGCCCAGCGCAAATTTATTAGATGGTCATAGGTCGAAAATTGAATACTTCTGCAAGGGGCCGGGTCGTTCTCCAGACACGACCAGTAAAACCGAATATTGAAACGCAAACCAACAACAATTGATCCCTGTTGATTTCCCATTGGTTATCATTCTGTCGTAAATTTTGGATGCTGTATCAATCACATGCCAACACTACTAGCCGGTTACGTATGTACTTATCGGCCGCTGTTAAATCTGATAGAGCAGCTTCTGTGTACATATGAAAAAAGAAAAGTTATTTTCTATCTGGAGTAGCTAGAAATTCCGTCATATCAGCTTCAACGCTTCGGACAGTAGTCAGATATGTCTTAACAGCCTTCCGAGTACGTTGCGCTCACAGCTCTGCTGGGTCAAGAGGAAGTTGCGGGTTCTGGGAGTTCTTTTATAGGGAATACCTGAATTCGTTTTTTCTCAACAGTAAATCACTGTCCAAGCCATCGTGTATTGTTCACCTCAAGACAGCCTTAGACGTCACAAAAGTAGTTGTAGCTCTGCAGAAGCAGTCCAAGCCTCTTGCCATCTGCTCTGGCAGACACGCATCCTGGGTAGGCGCAGCAAACATTGCGGATGGGTTTGTGATTGATATCCGCAGCCTTAATTACATCGAGATGTCCACAGATCGGTCAAAGCTTTTGTAGGACACGGTGCTGCTTGGGATATGGTGTATTTCAAGCTTGATCCTCTTGGGATGAGTGTGAATGGAGGTCGAGCAGCTGGAATTGGTGGTTGTTTACTTCTTCCTCCTATTGATTTTGAATAGGCGTTGGCAGTATCTCCCTCGGTGTATTTCGTGCTTCTCAGCTCGCTATGGTTGGACCTGCGACGCAGTTACCAACTTTCAGGTTGTTCTAGCTGATGGAGCCATCGTCCATGCCAATAAGCAAACAAATTATGACTTGTTCCAGGGCCTCACAGGTGGAAATAACAATTGCGGTATCGTAATTCAGTTTTATTTGACGGTCTTTGAGCAAGGAGACGTCTGGACTGCTCAAGTGCTACCATATATAATGATATCAGCCATGTCGACCAAGTTATTGTCCAGTTTGACAAGATCAACTCGCCGACAACTTACGACGAGAATGTCTTTTTTATCACGTCGTTCAGCTACTCCCAGGCACGAGTCCTAGCAGTTATCTCCAGTCAGCCCGAGTATACCAAACCAATTAGAAACAACCCCCACCAACCCCGAGCCAATTGATCATCACAGGTAGCAAACATGACTAATATTCCTATCGCTACCCAGGCCTTACAGCCATCTGTATCAAGGTGTGTTGAGATTTTATTTTCTAGGGCTGGATGACATGGCTGATACACATTATAGGTCATTGAACCTCGTGACCACCCTCGTCTCTTCCGCCCCAACTCTTAAAGCCACCTATGAAGCATGGAATGTCAGCGTTAAAGTTATAAAAGCGTCGCCAATCAAATCAAAACCATTATTTTCTCGTCCATAGCACTAAGCAAACAAATGAGGCATGTAATAGAATATTTGAGGTACATATCAATGTCCTTTTTAAGGCTCCACAGAGCGCGCCATAGAGAAATAAGGCTATCGTTATCTCCACGTGATGTCGCGTCGCCCGGACGCGTCGCCCGAGAACCACCAACGCTGACTTTCGTGTCAGCCTTCTTTGCTCAGCCAATATTGGCCTACTGCAATAATAATGCATTTCAAGCCTTTCCGGCCTCCCCTCATTCGAAAGAATTTGGCATTAGGTGCACCATCTGACTCCACAACCTCCGACACCAATACCCCTCGTCCTTTCAAACGACCACGTCTAGAAAGCAAACACGACGACGATGCCGATAATGATGTCATTTCCAAACCATCAGATGGCAATGTCGCAAGGCACACTGCCTCGCGGAAACGACTGAACCCCGATCAAAATCTGTCTAGCGACGGGGACACCTCCAAACACAACCAAAACGCTCCAGCTGATGTGGAGACGTACTATAATGTTCTATGGTCAGTACAATTCACTCGATCTTTAGGAAATAATTCGCTTAACTCCTTCCTTAGGCGAAAATTCACTACAAAGAAGCACAAGACTTGGGATGGTGACGGGATTCTTTCAATCCGCGGAGGTTACGGTTATCTGCGTGATGTGTCTGGCCGGGATATGGGCCGAATCGTGATCAATACACCACTCGAACCCGGCGCAAGTCTATCGATTAGTGGAAAGGATGTTGAGATAGAGTCGTCGATTTCAAAGGAGGATTACTTGTCAGGACGAGACTTTTTGGGTGGAGCAAAAAAATCATCCTATTCGCCTCCAGCTCGATCAAAGGCAACAGCCTCAGCGACCCCAAGCAACCTTCAACACCCAAAGACACAAGCATCCTCTATGCATAAAACAGCAAAAAAGGAGGCATCAGATGGCGCAGACTCTACGCAGCCCGAAAAACAGAAGCTATCAGTGAAGCATCTTAATACTGCGTCCTCAAGAAGCTTCGGGCTAAGCAATATCTTCAAGAACCCATTGAAAGATAAGTCTACCTCACTCCCGCAGTCAACCGGTCAGCCTACTCCACGCCATGATCCTAATGCTTCCGGGGCCCTGGTCATGAAGAGACCCACCTCTGTTCCCAAAGGAAAGGCAGTTGTCGACGTTGTAGTTGATCCCTTACTATCCAAGCATTTACGTGACCACCAACGGGAAGGGGTCAAATTTCTTTATGAATGCGTGATGGGTCTGCGGGATTTCAATGGTGAAGGAGCTATCTTGGCTGATGAGATGGGTCTTGGAAAGACTTTACAAACCATAACACTCCTATGGACCCTACTCAAACAAAACCCTATCTACGAATCATCCCCAGTGATAAAGAAAGCTTTGATCGTGTGTCCGGTGACTCTCATCAATAATTGGAGAAAAGAGTTCCGCAAGTGGCTCGGCAACGAACGCATTGGGGTATTTGTTTTTGACGATAAGCGGAAACGATTAACCGATTTCACAATGGGCAAGGCGTACAGTATCATGATTGTTGGCTATGAAAAACTTCGCACTGTTCAAGAAGGTCTGACCAAAGGCCATGGTGTTGACATTGTTATTGCCGATGAGGGCCACAGGCTCAAGACGGTGCAGAACAAGAGCGGTCAAGCTATTCAAGCACTGAATGCCACGAAAAGGATCATTCTATCGGGTACTCCTATCCAAAACGACCTCAGCGAATTCTTCGCGGCAGTGGACTTGGTAAACCCTGGAGTGCTTGGCACGTACAAGAACTTTATGCGAGAGTTTGAAGGCCCGATTGTGCGGAGCCGACAACCAGAGGCGACCAAGAAGGACATAGAAAAGGGCGAATCAAGAAGCGAGGAGCTTCGAGATGTTACGTCAATGTTCATACTACGAAGGACAGCTGATATCTTGTCGAAGTATTTGCCACCCAAAACAGAATATGTGTTATTATGTGAGCCCACATCTACCCAGGCCAATATCTATCGACACGTGCTTGCGTCTCCCATTTTTCAAACGGCACTGGGGAGCACAGAAGGGGCTTTTAGCCTTTTAACAATCTTGAAGAAGCTTTGCAACAGCCCGTCCCTTCTTAATCCAAGAACGAACGACGAGTCGTCAAAAAACAGTACGATTGCAGCGTTGCTGTCGAGTCTCCCTCCAAATCTTCTTCGTCATTTTTCTCCTTCCTCTAGTGGCAAAATAAGAGTTCTTGATCAACTGTTGTACAATTTACGAACAACATCTTCGGAGAAGGTTGTTCTAGTTTCCAACTACACATCCACATTAGACCTTCTCGCTACACTCCTTACATCCCTATCTTTACCTTTTCTTCGTCTGGACGGCTCTACTCCCACTGCAAAACGGCAGTCTCTAGTTGATGACTTTAACCGCACCCCTGCGAACGCCTGCTTCGCTTTCCTTCTCTCTGCCAAAGCCGGCGGAACAGGCCTTAACCTGATCGGAGCCAGTCGTTTAGTCCTTTTCGACATTGACTGGAACCCAGCCACCGATATGCAAGCCATGGCCCGAATTCACCGAGATGGCCAGAAGCGCCATTGCTACATCTACCGTGTCATGCTAAAGGGGAGTCTCGAGGAAAAGATATGGCAGCGTCAGGTCACCAAAATCGGATTAGCAGACAGTGTCATGGAATCGAAAGGCGGCGTGGCCCAATTCTCGCGCGAAGAACTCAAGGATCTATTCAGACTGCATGAAGGCGAAGGCTGTCAAACCCATGAGCTACTTGGATGCAGTTGCAGGGGCAAGGGAACGCCTATACTTCCAGAAGCGGATAATGAGAGCGATTGTCTAGATGAACCGAGAAGCCCATCTCCATTTTTCAGAGAAGATTCACCAAGCAACGAAGCCGAAGAAGAAATCGAATTTCCGGATCTCCCCACGCTCATGAAAGCATCCCAGGTCGACATCGAGGAACAAGAGAAGCAGATTCAACGAGGAATCCATTCCCTTCAGCAACGAAACAAGAAGCGAACGGCGGCCAGGGCCAGGGGCAAAGATGGCCCAGGGAGTAAACCAAAATCAGATGATACCTCTGGGACGAATAAAATCCAACAATTCCTTTCGCAGTACTTACACATTGACCCAGCTGCTTTTACGAACCGGGAATCTGAGCTCCAGAGTCAAGTCAGCGATTCGGTCTTGCAGTCTCTATTCAGGGATGATGACCATGGAGTGGGATTTATATTCGAAAAAACTGCTTTTCCGACCCCAGTTGCGGCGTCACCGTAAAAGAGAAGTGGATCTTGGCTGCCTAAAAAGGGTATCTTACTGAAAAGATAGTTTTGTCAAGAATACATTTGTATATATACGAGAAATAGGTTGTGATTGGTATGGGAAAGGAGCTATATACATTGCTATGTGGGTAAATGAATAGCTAAATCTAGATACATATAACGTGGGAATGAAACAGGTCACAAATGTTTAAAAGAACATTGCTCGAAGAACACAGTTGTACAATAAAATAAATATGGATGCAAAGACAGCATAGTATTTGTTCCGTGTAACTGGGTACATGGTGGGTATGTCAAGGATAAAGAAAATGCTCCATAGTGAAAGAGGGAGCATGTAAAAAAGAAAAGAAAAAGAAAGGAGGGGGGGAAAGAAATGTCGGGTTCCTTCACACATCAAAAGAAACAACGCTGTATGTGCAAAGTCAACCATATTGAACCGTAAGAGACCAAGGTCATTCGGAGTTCCTGGCAGAAGTTTATGCCAGCAATTAAAACAAGAAATATGAAATCCTAGCATGGGAACAAAAAGAAAGAAATCTATAGACATCGTAGCGAAGGGGGTAAAAGAGTCAAGGGCTAGATAGAATCAGTCAAGACCGATTAATAACGCAACTTCCCAACCAAGCCGAAAGTATATGCAGCCTCGGCTTCACTTTTCATTTGAATCATATAGATACGGAATGCTCCGCCAGTCACTCCGCCCTTATTTTGAACAGTGCCGCCTGAGCGATCTTCCCAGACGGAAACAGCGATGCCAGTACGGGCTATACGTTCGAAGGAGCTCTCGCCCAAGCACACATCCAGCAAAACTTCGCCTGCAGTTTTTCCCTGGACGAGAATACGTTTTTCTTGGCTCATAACAACTCGGCGAGGTGATGCGGCGGGGGTCGGAGTCGACACACCATCGGGCAGAGGTTCATTCATCAAATCACTTGGAATTTCAGATGGAGACCGGCTTGGACTTGAGTTTACATCGCCTGCTGACGTTCCGCTAGATGTACTTGGTCGTGATGGTTTTGGTGTCGCAGGCATGATCGTTAGTCGAGCTGCACCCAGGTCACGCCATTTTGTTGTGCTCTCGCGGAAATAAAATCTGATTTTTGCGTTTGATAAACCAATTCCGTCAGCTCCCTTTATAGCTTCAGCAAGTGCTGTAAGTCCAGAACCACCAGTGCTTGAGTAAACGCTCCCATTGCGGCTTCCTGTTCGAGATGTGATGGTCGACCGGGCAATGCTGAAGAGCTTATTGCCAGTACCAAATCGCTTGAGGGCAGAAAATGCACTGCTCATGGTGCCCACACTACTTTCAGATGCCATACCTATGGACGGGGGGCGCCTTGATGCTCGGTAACTATTCTTTCTTCGCGGGAAACCAAACCAGCTGGCCGTTTTATTATTGCCCGTTGAGTCATATCTTGAGAGAGCAGCGGGTTGTCCATCATAAGGCCCTCGTGCGTTCTGAAGAGCGATGTAGGTGGGGTTGTTAATGCGAGCTTGGTTGATCAAGGCATATAACGCTTCACATTCTTCTAAATTGCGTGACCGGAACATGATATTATTGCTTTTTCGGATTCTGGACCTTTCGGTAGGCGGCGAGCGTATGCTAATATCGATCGCGGTTCCACGACGGATTGGGACCAAGGGGGTCAGCTCTAGTGCAATAAGAGGCTGAATCTTATGGCTAGTATCATTGTCTGATTCGCCATTGTTGTTGGGTCCTGTCGACATCTCATATGCTTCGATGAGACCAGGAGTCACCATGATATCACATTCAGCAGGAAAAAGGGGTTCCCACTTCCCCTGCTCTGCCCAGTAAAATATCGATCCAATCGCTTTGGATGATTTAGATGGTTGTGAGGGAACAGAACGATAAGGTCCTTGAGAGGCAGAATTTGAGGGAGATAAAGTATCTCCATCGAGAGCAGGAAGAGATGCGGGGGGAGAAGGGTCTGAGAACTGAGTCGATCTTGTTGGGGGGATAGGGGATAAGATATCATCATCGTCTTCTAATTCCTCGTCTGAGGAGTCAGAAGTACCTGAAGAAGAGTATCCCATGTCATAATGGCGGACAGTTGAACTGTCAGACTCAGAGGAGGTATCGGAAGCAGTTGAGGGCTCATATTCATGCTTCAGCGGTGATGACGATCTTCGCTTCTGGCGATTGGCAGATGGGCTGAGAACCGGTATGTTCTTGAGTTGTGCTTGACTTGGAGATCGATGAGGAGGTGGAGGAGGCGGCTCCTCAGATTCACTAGTATCTATTTCACATGAATGCGTATTCGATCCCAAGTCTGGCCATTCCTCGTCATCAGAAGCAGTATCCACAGATGTGTTGCTGTGGCTGCTACCACTTCCCTGCCTGATCTTCGGTATTGTGGGCATTTTCATGGAGGGTACAGAAGACAGACGGTGTTGGTTCGGACTTTCGCGCTCAGCATGCAGAGGTGGTTCGCCGTTCCCGCGCGAGATGCTAGCTTTTGGCTTGATGATTGGTTTACTGCTTTCGTAGAATCGACCAGGGGACTTCGGAGTTGGTTTCGTTGGGGATTCCGGTTGTTGCTCAGGCACAGATGAAGCCTTGGGTGAATTCTCTGAGGGGGACATCTCATCAGCATGTCGAGATCGTCTCTTTGCTTTGGTCCTCTTTAAACCTGGAGAGGCTTTCCCTTCAGTTGTCTTCCTGTCGCCTAACTCCTTGGCTGAGGGCAACGATTCGCGAGCGTTGGGGGAGGTGGGCGTCATAGGTTGGGTGCTGTGCGAATAGTCAGATGCCCTGGTAATTGCAGAAGCCAGGGAAACGCCAGAAGCCGCCTCGGAATTACTGCTCAATGCACTTGGCCCAGAACTGTTGGTAATAGAGCTATTTCCTGCACGGCTAACGACACTCCCTTGTTCACCAATTGGCACATCAACTTCGCTTGGACTAGGCAAGCGCAACTTCACGGAAGCCGATTTCTCGTACTTTTCGTCAACAGACTTTCGACGTTGCTTTCTTGCTCGCTCAAGGAAACTATGAGACCTAGATATAGTTGGAGGCACGGGGTCTAAGCCGATCATATGGATCCATTCAGATCTAACATCTTCGCCTGGAATAGTCAGCGATAACAACTCTCGCCACTCCCGGTCCTCAGTCGCCGATGTGCCTCGTATCATCACAACTATTTCACCTTTGGCGCTGCCACTTCGAGCGGAGACACAGTTCGTTTCAATTGGAGGAAATAGAAGCCAGCGATCGCTGTCATCAATCTCACATATAAGAAGATCACCACCGGGTTCAGTACCAGGAGCATTGTCTCTGAGCAGCAATTCAGCATGGCAATCGATCGTTTGGCCACTTGAATGCAGCAAGGATAAATTGAAAAAATCTCGTGCAAGAACTCGACGCGTCTTGTTGATAGTAATGTCTGGAAGAACCTTCAAAGTTTCAGGATCCCGAACCCTGGTTCCATCGATACAAGCCGCAGATTCATCTTCAAGTCGGGCCCGTTCTTCGTTGGACCGACGACGGGCATGCTCAACCAGTTCTTGGTAGTTTTCTGCCACTTGTTGGGCTTTTGGCGAATGGGTTACATAGTCGATTCCTTTGAAGGTTTTTGAGAGGTACTTCAATCGAACAAGGGGCCTTTTGAGCAAATATGCAACGTCTACTTTCTCCCCGTTGCTGTCGACGACATCGCCAGATTCGTCTCTTTCCATTCCCTGGTCCAAACTTTGAGTCTCCATTTTGGCTGACTCCTCTTCATCAAGGGGGGCCAGATTCACGACAACGTCTTGGAAGCCCATCCTCCACGCTTTGAGGTAGTCTCGATACACCCTTTGAGCACCTTGTGCCCAGTTCAAGAGCGCATCGCAGTCTTCTAAGGGAATACGCTTGTGCAATGTCTTCAGGCGCTCGAGGGCGACGCCCATATCGACAATTGGTCTAGTAAAAGTCATTTCATCTTTCGGGTCCGCCGATGGTCGAAAGAGACCGGCAGCAATGGCAGAATCTGATCGAGAAAGGACGCAACTTAGAAGGACAGGAATGACGCCTCCAACAAGAGTACGAAGTTCACGCAAGTATTTTGTTTCGTCGGACGTAAGTTCGTTCATCAAATCCTCCATAGTTGCCTTTCCTAGCCGAGTTCGATTGCTTCTAATGCTGCGAGAAGACCGTACACTGCGTCTTGTGGATCTGGGTTCCGACAGAACGGACATTAAATCATCATGTTTTGTGAGCTTCCTTTTGAGTCCATCGCCAGCTATCGAAAGAGGATTTGGATCGAAATAATCACGCTCTTCATCGAGCAATGAGTTTGTTGCTGTAGAGTCTAATTCCGAAGATTTGCTCTCGCTTCCAAGGAAAGACTTGTCATCTCTTGTACTCAAGGTTTCCTCCGAAGCTATGGTGGATAATCGATGGATTCCGGTGCTAGGAAAGGGCCGCTTTAGCCTTAAAGGAAGAATGATGTCACTTGCAGAAACTTCTGAGCTCTCATCAGAGATAATGGAATCTCGACTTGGCACAGCATTCTTAGAATGAGAGGCTCTGGTTGGAGTGGTTGGATCCGGTGTACGAGGATTCTTTGCGGAATGTGATTGTGAAGAAATAGGTCTCCCTTTTCTAGTTTCAGAAAAACTAGATTCCGAAGGAGGCGATTTTCGAAGAGTTTCTGTATCTTCACCAACCGTTAAAGATCCACTAGAACGACGTCGCCGCCTGCTTTTCTCATCAGATGTCTTGTCGTCGCGTCTGTAATCCTGACCGGACTCGGTAGACTGAATGTCTTCTTCTATTGCACTTGATTGCAAGCTGCGGACAGATCTCTTTGTCAATTCTGATCTTGTCTTCAAAGGAGCCGGTATGTCTACCGACATTCTATCGTCTTCCCCATCGACAAATGGGTCAGGCTGACCGGATAACCATGCGGCAATCTTGTCTCCGCGATTGTTGACAGGCGGCTGCGGGGGAGGAGCTGGTTTGGCAAACATTTTCCTAGATTCATCGAGAACCTGGTTCAACAGTCCGCCTTTTGTCTTGCGGATAGTGCGAGGTTCGGGCACGCCTCGTCTTCTTCGTCGAGACAACTCGGAGAAGTCGGCTTCGCTTCGAGCCCATTCGTCGTCATCTTCTGGAGGCGGAGTGTTTCGTCTTAGGCGACCCGCAACGGTAGGTTCATTTTCCTCGGAGTATTTTGATATTGCTGATGTGATGACCGAAGACTCGGTATCCTTTGAAGACTCCTTGTCGAAAGGCGACTCATCGTCCTTGTATATGTATCGGGTAGTTTTGACAGTTCGAGATTTGTTCCGGGGGGTTTGGCCGTGAGCATACACCCTGATTCCATCGTCGATAAGTTTCGATGGACTGGCGCCTTCTGATAGGTAGTCTTTCCTGCAGGGCTTCTTTTCTGGCAGGGAGGACGATGATGATGTGTACTGTTCGTTCGTCTTGTATGTTGTTATTCGCTTTGGGGGTTCTTTCGCTGCCTTTCTAACATTGGCGGGGGGGCTGCGTTGCTTTCGCCAATGCTGGTCGCTAATCACACGCTTTCTCGGCGTACTTTGACTGCGTTTCCTGATACCACCATTTTCAACGCCCTGTACCTTCTTGCTCGTCTTTCGCGCAGTTGGTCTCGGAGTTTCTGGGAGTCCTTCTAGTTTAGACCTGATCGGTTTGTTTTCTTCATCTTGCTCTCCTTCTTTTTCTGTATCATGTGTCTTCACGTCATTCTCGTCGTCCGCCAGGGCATCCTTCGGTGTGACGACGCCTCCTCCTTTCTGCTGCCATATCCGGACCTTTTCGCGCACGGAATTTGTGTCATACAGGCCGAGTGGCTTTCCGATGTCAAGAGTCTTGGACTTTGTCGGCGTCGACTTGGCGCTACCGCGAACAGCGTCTCGCCGCGGGGTCACAGGGGAGGGCATTAGGATCTGGCAGAGGGTATATCAGAAATGTTCATTCCTCGGTAGCTGAGCGGAAATTGGCAAATGCAGTAGATATGGGACGCGCTGGAATGCTGGGGAAGGGCGATGGAGGCAATGTCATGTATGGATGGATGAACGTGTTTATGTTTATGCACGGGGTAAAGCTTCCCCATTTCGTCATAGTCACCACTCACCGTTTAAGCAAGCTCACCACAGGCGGAAACTTGTATTGGGCATGTTGTCGCAGGTGCCAAAGGTGTTTGGGGGGTGTTGCAGCAGTCAAGGTCTCATTGCGAGAGAAACAAGACGACAACCACAAGAGTCGAGAAGACAGAGCTGTGTCGCAGTCGCGATGCGGCAGGCTGATTGTCATCGGGCAGGAGCCCAGCCGGCTGCCCCGGTAACCGACCGCCGTGTGACCGGGTCAGCCTGCGGCCCTGCAGCCTATTCTTAGCCCGCGCTCTTTGCATTCGCCTCGTCTAGATAATTACAGTAATTAATTACATTCTCCGCCTCTTCTGATCGACATGGTCTACTGCTGCATGCAAGATCCGCCACCACCTAGCTGCTGCGACTCGCTCTGGCATCTGCTCCCTGGCTCACCTGACGATCGTCACCCATCTTCAACCGCAGTGATGTCCAGTTTTGTCTACAACGCGAATTCTACAAACGTCAAGCCCCATTTTCAGCCAGATGACCACCCCCCCTCCGGTTGAATTGATGGAATCAGGTCTGTGCACCGCACAACCTGGCAGTGGACTCTTACAGTGGAGTCTGGCCAGTTGTCGCCTGTCGATCGACCGCTTTACCGCCCTTCAGAAACAATAATAATATGTACGTAGTTAATATTGCAGCAAAATCTCTGTGCGACCACGCAAGTCTCGTCTTTTTTCGACCACTTCAACAACTAATGATTATTACCCCCGTCCTATTTCGTTTTTTGCTGTTCACTGGTTCCATGGACAGCGCGCAGGGCGTTTGATACAGTACAAACACTACTATAAAGAAGTCCTGCGTTGCGCGACCTGTTAGACGCGTGTACGCCTTCTCGGGGAAGACATGACTTACCTGCTGGCACCACGATCCACACGAAGTTCATAAGAAAATAGTACACCCAGAAGTAAAGAGCCTCGGGACGGCTGTACGAGATCCCATTCACGTAGTGATGGAAAAGGCTGGTAGCATAGTACAGAACGTCTCCGTACAAATGTGCGACACATACGATGATCCGTAGTGGATGTTTCAACGGATGCTGAATGGCCGTGAGATACGCAACAGATAGGCACAATGGACCCCAAACTGCCTATTCATCGCATTAGTCGGCAGCTGATAGATTGAATCGCTCTCACGCAGTATACATTGCGAAGCTCACCACGGTGACTGCCTCTATGCTGACGACGAATGGATCGGCGATCAAGTATCGCGAGTCAGATTTGGCATATTCTTTCCAGAGTTGGCCCAAGAGATCCTGAGCAGGACCCATGTGGTTGTGGTTTACGACAAAGTAACCTTCGAAAAAACAATGCAAAATACCAGCTGTCCGAGGTCGTCAGCAGTTGTCAAATCTTCGTTTGGTCGAAATGATTACATAGAGCAAACCACAATATCCCCAGTCGATCAGCTCGAGACATTGATGGACGTGCATATACTGCTACGGCAAGTATTACCCCCAACACGCTTCCCAACGCCAGTGAAAAATATCCGACAATATGCAATAGAGACCTTTCACTAGCTTGGTAGCCTTTGATCTCCACCCCAACGGGGTAATATGGATGTGAAGTCATTTAGGGTGCCTTCGATATCAATTGATGTGTCGTTTATGATTGTTATGCCGATAGACCATGGGTTGGTTCAGGCAATCAATTGCTGTTTGAGTTGTTTGATGTGGTTATACCAACCGAAACGTATTCAAATGTTGGTTGACATAAACAAACGGAGTCTAGATGTCAACAAACATTGAAACGTTTCGCGACCTTATCAAATGTCCACGTTAGGGTCAATATCAATTGATATCAGTAGATAGAATTCGCACCGTTCCTGACAATTCCAGACGATATCAATTTTATTGGTTAGCTGCACCCATCGATATTGCAACTGGCAAATAAATTCGTCAGCCTCGGGTAGACTCAGCTCAGTGCGGGTGCTTTCCGGGCTTGGCGCTCGGCGGGTCCTCAGCGGATGGCATCATTAGACCCGCGACGTCTGAAGCTACCTACGACGTACTCGCTATTCCATGGAGCCCGCATATGTATGCGCTTCCAGCTCCAGTTGAATATCGGCGATGGCTTCGGAACAGCGCCGCAGGACGTCTCTGAGGCTTGACTTGTCTCAGAGCTCTCCTCTGGAGTCGCCCCCGGGCATTGCAGCACTGTTCTTGATTCGCTTCGACATCAAGAAAGGGTACACATGCGAGATCTGCAAATGTCACACTTCACTTGTCTAACTTGTCGATAGATATGTCATTTCTTGGAAGGAATCGCTCTCGGGCTGTATGCCGCATCTATACCTGTCCGAATTACGTTTCCTTGTGGCTGATCAGCGTCGTGCTATAGTGGACATCGAAAGCGCCGTCGAATACAAATCGCTCCCATCCGGTTTACACAACGTCCAAGAAGATCTCGTGTACGTGGAGGATGTATGGAAACATTTAGGATGCATCTCTAATGTCCCTCTACTAGATATTTCGTTCATGATCAATACGCTGGTATAAGCGCGTTTGTCAACCAACCCGCCGCCGAAGCAGAGCGCAATGCTTTGATGCTATCAGTCGGTGTCTTGGTTCCTCTCAGTTTTGGAAGACTAGGGAAAAGCTGGAGACACGCTATAGGCCTCAGGGAGCTCGCGAAGTTGGTGACGGAACCTCAAGTCGTTCTCAACGGGACTAACAAGGCCTGCAGGAAATGTGCCGACGATGTTAGAAACACGCAAGCCTTGTCTGAATACTGGGAAAAGCATCACGTCCGAGATGATGATGTTAAGCCAAGCGACTCGCCACCTGATTCCCCAGCCGTGTTTCGTATGCGATACAAGTCAGGCTCGGACATATCGCAGCTGCGAAGCTCCATTGGCGATGCTACAGGGCCAGAAACAACCAGGCCGGTCCTGGCACCGTTTCACCCTGCATTGTCACTCCCGGAATTTGTTGGGACTTTTGGCCCTCTCATATTTCCTCTTTTCAGAGCGTCTTTGCTACGCAAGAGAATTTTGATCATGAGTGAAGCTCCAGTCCAGACTTCTTGTGACTTTGGTACGTTTAGACCTCTTTCTATTGCCTGAAATACTAGACTAACTAGTTACAAAGTATATGGCCTTTCTTTGCTTTCTTCATTGCCACAATCGTTATCATCGCTTCTAAATCCAGGTGGAGCCCTGCCTCTCAGACCGCGGCCTCTCTTTAACATCGGAATTCACGACATTCCTTTTCTTTCAGAAGCCTCGAATTCCTCGTCGGGTTGGATCGCATGCACGACGGACAATGTCCTGGCTATGAAACCTGACTTGTTTGATGTTTTGGTACAACTACCACCATCCTACTCTAAGACGGCAACCTCAAAGGTCTACCCCACGATCTCTGTGGTGCAACAAATAGCTGGACCATCAAAGCCAGCAAAACTGACACCTTTGAGGGCCACGCAACGGGATGCTCGCCGCTTTGTTATTCTTTCCGACGGTCTCCGGCGCTTGTCCAGTGCCGAATCTCAAACATTGGACAATGCCCACGAAGATTTGGATTCTGCATCTACTTTCTCTTCATCTCCTATTATTGAACCACTGTCATGGCCGCGATTAGCCTATACCTCTTTCCTCTGGTGGGCTTCTGCCGGAGAAAAGCGCGATGTCTTATCCGAAGACGAAGGGGAACAAGACGAACAGGACACAAATTTCTTAGCAAACACTCACGCAGGTCAATTATCCCACCCTGGTTTACAGCTAGACGAAAGCAGTCAACCGCAGGAGATAGCCTTGATAGCCTACTTCCGACGCTTGACGACACTGACCTTTACGATCCTCGCCGATGCTGTTGCACGACAAGACGAGGCCGACGAGAGCGACGAGATACCAGCACAATACCGTGACGAACCCGCAGATGAAGCCATAGAAGAGGAAAGAACAGACACAGGTTCATCATCCTCGCACGAAACTGATGAGGATCCTCTCCTCCCCGCTGAAGCGATTGAAAGCGAGCACGGCCGACAAGAAAGCCATGATCCGGCGCGAGTACTAATTACGTCCGCGGACATGACTGAAATGGGCCTAGATGTATGGAGTGGCGCAGATAGAATATTCCTTGAAGAATTACTTCACTCTTGGTGGGGTCGGAAAGCGTATGTTGACAGTACGCGAATCCGATGCTGCGGAATACCGATCTATTGAGACCATGGTCTCTATCTACTTTGATATATATGGGGCACTATTCACCCTGGTTGCGAGTATTAATTTCTTGCACTGTATGATTTTTCATCCCCTGTAAGTGGACAAAGGAATATCTTAATGGTCTGATGAATTGGAAACCCAAGCAAGCATTGTAAATACAATATAATTTATTTTCAACACTGGCAAATGGCAAATGCAACAATAAAATGAATTATGTACATTTTAGTAAAATGAGAAGAGGCTAATGAAAGTGCTCATGAGTGTAATATTAATCATGCTAGAAAAGATGATTCACCAAACGCCATGCTAAATAGATAACACACAGAAATGGGCGTCGAGCCAAATGTGAGAATGGTTCAGACAGGGAATATCAAGCTAGGGAAAAAACTAGAAGAAAAATAACAATAGTGGTACTCAGTATCGTCGCCGAACTGGTGCACTATAATCTCTTCGATCCCCAACATCCGGTTCACTTCTTGTATCTGAATGTGCCATGCCAGGTATGCGATTTGTCGTGGTGGCTCCCTGGCCTGGTGCACGAACTGTGGCCTCGCCGGTGCTTGCTGATCGTTTTACAAGGCTTCGGGCTCGACCTCTACGCGCTCGGATCTGTGCCAATGCTTCTTCTCGTGTGACCGGGGTTCCAGGTATGACTGCACTAAGGTTTTGAGATCGCCTTGGCTCAGTCTGAAGAGGGACTGTTCTAGTAATAGACTCTTCTTGCATATTTGTGAATTGCTCGGTTGGTGTAATCGGAAGCGGCTCGGAAGGTTGATTATCTGCAACGCATATATCGTCATCTTGAATGGGATCGATTTGATCAACTGCAGCATGTTCAACAGGCTGATCTACCGGAACATCTGCGTCCACAGATTCGACTTCATAAGGACCAGGTGCGATGTCTGGGCGCAAATCATCGTGTTCTATAGTAGGAACTGCGGGATTTTCAAAGCGAGGCGAAGATATATCGTCAACATTCGGGAGAACAAGCGGTCCTTCGCTAGGACGATCAGTCATTTCTGCATGAGGAGAAGGGACAGAAACAAATGTTCCCGTTGTTGGACAAAAGGCAATTTCGGATTCTTCTGTTGGCTCTATATCTGTAGGCACATCTGGTTCCCGGTACTCTGGCGTAGGAGGCGTCATTGCTGTCGCTGGACTTTCAAATGGTGAATGAGGCGAAATTGCGGGCGTTTCATCACGGTTGTGAATCTGTTGCTCATCTCTGCGCTGAGAAGCACTGCTTTCCTGGGATTTTTTGTGCCATTCTTTGTCATGAACATAGTCAAAGCCTTGGCTTTCTGCGATTCGGCAAGAGCAGCGCTTGAATTGGCATTCCATTTTCATGAAGTGAATCATCTCATCTGCCTTCTCCCTTTGTCGTTGTTCAAACTTGATTTCCGCCTTCAAATCTTCTATTATATCCGCTTGTCGCTGCACTTCTTCAGGGTCTCCATTTTCTTTATTCGATACGCGTCGAGATAATCGGATTTTCTTCGTTGGTGTTTCTTCCTCGTGAATACTTTGAGAAGCGGTAGTCAAAAGCTCTGATGCATCTGCACTTCGTTTTGTCCGTCGAGACATAGGCGTGGTACATGTTGCCTGATCAGCGTAGTCGACCTGGGGCTTGTCTTTATTTTCATCAATTGCGTCCATTTCGAGTTGCACAGATGACTGGTTGGCAGCCTCCTTGGCTCGAAGCTGGTCCTTGAGACTCTGGAGCTCTTCTGTAATACCAGCAAGGGCATATGCGCGCTCAAATGCCTCTTGCTTGGCGTTTTCCTTGGCCTCTCTCTCGGTGCGAATGTCATCCTTAAGTGTCCTGGCTTCGCTTTTGGACAATTTTAATTCTTCCTGTACCTTGACGAGCGTAGATCCAGCGCGGAATGCTTCTTTACGGGCCTTTCGGACTTCTTTCTCGAAGAGAGTTCGCTCATGTGCTTGACGCTCCCTCGTCGTTTGAAGTTCTTCGAGCAACGATTCAAGTCTCTCGCTGATTCTCCTTTCACGCGATTGTGCTTCGGAAAGTTGAGCGTCTGCTCTAGCAAGTGCAGACTCAGCTTCTTCGCGCCCGAGAATTGCCCTTTGGAGAGCAGCAGATACGGAAGTAGATGACGAATGTTGGCTGTTTGGTGCTGGGCTGCCTGACCGAGAAAGCCCATTGATGAAAGCAATTTTGGCCTGCACGTCGGATGACTTGGGATGTAAGTCGGACGGCAGCGATGGCGAGCCTACCAGCTTTTGTTGATTGATCCGGTCAGGCGATGCTGGATATAGCGGTGTTTTGGACGGGGAATTCGGTTTCAGGGACGGTGAGTCCATTGTGAATTTATTGTTGTTATTGTCCAGCCTCTGAAGCTTTGTAGGAACCGCTCATCACCAGGGAGGCGATTGAAGCCCAGGCTGCTATGAATTATCGAGATGTTTACTGAGTTGACAGTGGCTTTGGTGAGCTGCTTAAAGAACACAGGCGGTGTGGTGTGGTGCGATGCTTTGCTGGTTGCTCCTGGAGTGTAGTGGAGTTGGGTTTTGCTATGTTTCTCCGTTAAGCGCCGTGGAGCCGGTTGCCCAGAGCAACAGCCCCGCTGAGCCGCCTATTTGGTCTTAGCGTGGGATTCCAACTCCCCTCATCACGTGATATTACGTCGAAGAAATTAAATCCGAGGACTGGATCCCACTACGTAGTTCTCTGGCCAAAACCGTGACATTTCAAGTCAGAAGCACTCGTGCTCAGGACCTCAGAAGAGGCTTCCAGTCACTATGCACGAAATTGTTACTCTGCAACTAGGCCAGCGGAGCAATTATATCGCGACCCATTTCTGGAACCTTCAGGTCAATCGATAAATTCATCACTTGATATGCGCGAATAGTTGGAATCTAACTTGTGCGTAGGAGGCTTATTTTACTTATAGTGACAGCTCGGAGCCTCTAATAGACCATGATGTGCATTTCCGACCCGGACTTGGGCAGGATGGGTCAGAGACCTTTACTCCCAGAACAGTCATATATGACTTGAAGGGTGGCTTTGGGACTCTTCGTAAATACAACGAACTCTATGAAGTAGAAGACCCATCTGGCATACCGCAGGGGTTATGGTAAGCCATACTTTGAGAGGCGTTGCAAATTTTGCTGAGTCGCTGGTTAGGGATGGAAGCCAAATGGTGCAAACACAGCCCAACATTCCCCAATCCGAGTACCAGAAAAGTCTAGATGCAGGTGTTCCACCACCAAAATTGACATCACAGTCTGTGAGGTACTGGTCTGACTTCAATCGCGTCTACTATCATCCGCGATCAATCGTCCAATTGAACGAATACGATCTTAACTCATCTCTGATGCCTTTTGAAAATTGGTCTTCGGGAGAGTATCTATTCAGCGACCTAGATAAAGAGCATGATTTACTGGATCGGGATGTCCGGCCATTTGTGGAGGAATGTGACCAAATCCGTGCTTTTCAATTATTCACTGGGTCTGATGATGCTTGGGGAGGATTCGCCGCCAGATATATCGACAGGCTTCGAGATGAGTATGGTAAAACTGGTATCTGGGTATGGGCCATTGAAGACGGAACGAGATTACAAAGGGTAAGCGGCGATTTTCTTATCATGGCCTCTTCATCATCGCTAATGGTTACCTTAGCCAAAACAAATATTGAAGATGACCAATACCGCAAAAACTCTGGCCTCTATAGCGCCTCTGTCCACTTTATATTGCCCTATTGTCGATCTTCCACAAAATATCCCAAGTTACCTCACAGTTGACTTGCAATCTGAGTGGTCTAAGTCTGCGCTAATTGCTTCGGCAATTGAGACAGCGACTCTTCCAGCTCGTCTTAGGTCCTACCGAGATTTTGAGTCTTCCTTGATGGGGCATAATGGGGGAACACAAACCATATTCGAGCTGCAATCCTCAGTGATCGGTAACCATACGGGGAGACCTCGCTGGGTCACAAATGAAGACGAACTAAACGGACTAGAAGAGGATGCTAAGCTGGACTTTGACCTCAACCTGACCATTCCCCAGCCAATGCCAGATGACACGACTGTCTTTACACAATCCCAAGTGTTTCGGGGTGAGAGAGAAATGCCTGTTGGTGACGATACTTCGCCCGTTGAGGATATTGGACTAGCTCGAAAAATGCGTCTCTATGCATCAAAACCAGCGCTTACGAGGTAATTCCGCATCACCTAGACTACATTGCGAGTAACAGGGGCCCAGCTGACCGTGGTGTATAGATATTCAACAACATTACGATTTCCTCTCCCAGACAGCTACCCACAGAATTTGTTTTCTGGATATGACGCAGATACTGGGGTCGAATTTTTGACTGCGCTATCGAGCACCTCAAGGATCGGTGAGAAACTGAAAGATTTGCAGACAGTCGCCAGCAGGGTTGTTGGAGTAGACGAGAGGGAGACATTAACGAACGAGCTCGGGGAGCTCCGAGAAGCGTATGAAAAGGGTTGGGCTAGTGACACAGATTCGGGCGATGATTAATTGCTCTTGTGTCTCTACCGAGTTTCATTCGATCATGTACTATTCTCACGGTAATAATAATCTATACACGTACGTACATGGTAGAAAACATCATTATCAGCCGCTTTAGGCTTAGCGGAGCCTCGATTTTAAGGTTAGGGTGCCGAGGCAGATACGTCCAATCAGATTGAGCCACCAGGAATCGCCTTCGCCGGCCGCGGCTGAGCGGCCGGCGATCCTCTTGCCAAAGTGTCCTCTGCGATCAGCCAGCTTGTTGAGTGAGTAGCGAGCCTCACTTTATTCCTCCGCTTCCACGTGGCTTCTTCTGGACAGCTGGCATCATAGATCTCTTCCGTGCTTCTATCTCAATTCACACGAACACTTTTTAAGACATTCTCTACTCGGAACCCTTCATTTGCTGTGACTTTGCGATACCGCCGCCTACACACACTAAGCGTGTTCCATTAATCCAGAGCGCCCGCTTCGGGCCAGGCTTCTAGATTCTTCCTCACTGCTCCCTGGTAAGAAGTCGATGCGTTGCTTTGGAGGCATCAGATTGTGAATCACGTACTGAATGAATCTCGCCAAAGAGCCCCATAGATAATGGCCTACACGAGTCGGCGGAGGAATATGTCATTCCTAACATATTCGCCGTTTTTCACATTGGTCCTTGCGCCTTTCCTTCTCTTCCTACTTTGTCTCCCTGCACCAGCATCAGCTGCCGGCTCAGCTGTTCTGGGTATCGATCTCGGAACCGAGTACCTCAAAGCCGCCCTGGTGAAACCCGGTATTCCACTCGAGATCGTCCTCACGAAGGACTCGAAACGTAAAGAATCGGCTGCCGTTGCCTTCAAACCTTCTCGCGAAAACGGCGCTCCCTTTCCAGAAAGATTCTACGGTGGAGACGCTCTCGCCCTCGCTGCTCGTTTCCCCGACGATGTCTACGCGAACCTTAAGGTACTTCTTGGAATCCCATTTGAAGAGGATAGTGAAGTCGTGAACACCTACGGCAACCGATACCCCGCGCTACAACTTGAAAAAGCCCCAGGTGACCGAGACACCGTTGCGCTCCGCAGCAAAAGGCTAGGAGATAGCGAGGGAAAGCATGCATTCTTGGTCGAGGAAATTCTCTCTATGCAGCTGAAACAAGTGAGGGCAAATGCTGAAACACTAGCTGGCAAAGGCACAACTATTCAAGATGCTGTTATTACCTACCCTGCCTACTACACCGCCGAAGAGAAACGAAGCGTTGAATTGGCGGCAGAATTGGCGGGCCTTAATGTTGAGGCTATGATCAGTGATGGGCTGGCTGTTGGATTGAATTATGCAACCAGTCGAACCTTCCCTAGTGTGTCCGATGGTCAGAAACCGGAATACCATTTGGTTTACGATATGGGAGCGGGATCTACTACGGCAACTGTTCTCAGATTCCAGAGCAGAAACGTGAAAGACGTCGGCCGTTTCAACAAGACTGTCCAGGAGATTCACGTTCTCGGCGCTGGTTGGGACAGAACACTGGGTGGCGATGCTCTTAACGAACTCATTGTGGATGACATGGTTAACAAACTTCTGGAGAACAAGAAACTTAGTGAGGGAACTACGGCCTCGAAGATTAAATCGCACGGAAAAACAATGGCAAAGCTTTGGAAAGACTCTGAGCGTGTCCGCCAGATCCTTAGTGCCAATACTGAAACAAGTTCCACCTTTGAAGGCTTGTATGAAGAAGATGTCGTTTTCAAATATAAGATCACTCGATCTGAACTCGAAACCTTGGCAAAGGGACATGCCTCGAGAGTAGGAAAACCACTTGAGGATGCTCTTGCTGCAGCTGATATTAAACTGAGCGATCTCGATTCCATTATTCTCCACGGTGGAGTTATCAGGACGCCATTTGTGCAAAAGGAACTCGAAAAAGCGTGTGGTGGCTCGAGCTTGCTTAGGACAAGCGTTAACGCTGATGAAGCCGCTGTTTTTGGTGCGGCTTTCAAGGGCGCTGGATTGAGTCCTAGCTTCAGGGTTAAGGACATCCGCGCTGTGGATTCAGCCAGTTATGCCGTGAAAGTTAAGTGGAACTCCGACGAAAAGGAAAGGCAGCAAAAGCTCTTCACACCCACTTCTCACATCGGTGTCGAGAAGCATTTGACTGTGAAGAACTTGGATGACTTCGAGTTTAGCTTCTACCAACAGATTCCTCATGGCGATGAGCAGGTTGACGCGCCTGTGTTGAATGTAGCTACACAGAACTTGACGGCATCTGTAAAGAAACTGTCCGACGAGTTCGCATGTGCACCAGCCAACATCACCACCAAATTCTCCGTCCGCCTTAGCCCCGCTAGCGGCCTCCCTGAGATCACCAGTGGTTCTGTCAGCTGCGAAGTCGACGTCTCTAAAAAGGGAAGTGTTGTTGATGATGTCAAAGGATTTTTCGGCCTTGGGAAAAAAGACGAGCAAAAACCATTGCAGGAAGAAGGCGAGTCGGTCGAATCTGTCACTCTCCAAGAGGAATCCTCAACATCGACGGGGACAAGTTCATCTACTACACAGACATCTGGTGCTTCTTCCACACAAGAGACGAAACCAGCAGAATTGAAGGTGAAGGTTGAAACAATCGCGATCAGCCTCAAGTCCACTCTCCTCGGGCGTCCTGCTCTGTCATCTCCAGAACTTACCCGGGTCCAGGGCCGTTTGGTTGCGTTTGATGCGTCCGATAAAGAACGCTCTTTAAGAGAAGAAGCACTAAACGAACTCGAAGCATTCATCTATAAAGGCCGTGATTTAGTGGAAGATGAAGCATTTGTCAGAGCCCTGAAGGAGGATCAGCTTTCGCTTTTGAAAGAGCGCGTCGAAGCTGCGAGCGAGTGGCTGTATGGCGATGGAGCCGATGCAAGCACAAAACAGTTTAAGGAGAAGCTTGGGTCTTTGGATGAAATCGTCAAGCCGGCTCTTCGGAGAAAGAAGGAAAACTCTGAACGTGAAAACAGGGTCAAAGTCCTGAAAGAACTGCTCGCCGGCTCAAAGTCAGTCGTGGATCTTGTGGAGCTCCAAATCAAGAGCGACGAAGATGCGTTTTCTTCGCTAGTTGCTGAAAGCTCGACTTCGACGGCAGAATCATCAGAGACCAGCTCTAGCACCACAACTGCTTCTGCTACTGATGGTGGGATTGACCTGGATGAAGACCCTTACTCATCCTCCACCTCGACTACCACCACATCCGTCACCGCTGTGCCCACAGCACCCACCTATTCCATTTATACCCCACAGGACTTGGCTTCTCTGAAGACGGTTCTTGAATCAGTGAATGAGTGGTTTGATACACAAAGCGCGCTTCAGGAGAAGCTTACCGAGTCTGACGATCCTATCTTGACCGTGGCTGATATGGACTCGCGACTAAAAGAGGTTGACCGCACATTACAACGCATATATGGCAAGATGGGCGCTAAGAAACCAGGAAGTGACTCATCCGGCTCGAAGAAGGGCGACAGCAAAAAGAAGGATGGTGGCAAGAAGAAATCGAAAACGGAAAAGACATCTTCTAAAGCCAAACCCACGGCGAAGGACGAATTATAAAAAGTCCGTTGTCTTGAGATATGTAGAAGTACCATTTGTTTATGATAGATTTTCAAATACAATGTTGCAGTTATGTCATGTATGTAATCATTATGGAGCCTTCTTTGATGCCCCGGGCTATCATTTGATGTGTCAATATCAATATATTTCCTATAGGGTCCCATGTGTGCACATGTATCATTGATTACATACTCGGTTTTTGATGTCATATAAATTAGTAAACTACATGTATCGTTTAGATCTTTCTTTTTTGGAAGGGTATCTCACTCCACATGTACAGGCTTACTGCTGCTAATTCCCATCGTCAGTTCTCGTTAGCTAGCTGGCAACATTTATTTCCCCCTGTCCTCCTTGGATAAATACGACTATTAGCTTCACATCTTTGCTACCACCATAGTCCCCGGAAGAGTGTCGATTTGCGTATCTGCTTCTTGGCTCGCGTGTGTTGTTGCTCCTTGAATTATCCATACATTTGTCATCGATCTCTACGCGCAGTACCAATCTTTCTATCATAAGGCACAAACTTGCCAAGCGCTCCCAGTGAGGCCACAGTCATGGTCACACCAGTATAAATCATCAAGTCGCGCCATTTATAGCCCGCACCATATCCACTTATATCGCTCGAATCTTCGTGCACGAGCGCCGTTGTGACGAAGCCCGAGGTCAAAATTGCAATACCGCGGGCAGCGGTGAAGACACCAAAGATGAACATGGACTTGTTCTTTTGTCGAGCTTCTTTTTCGGTATCAAGGCGTTGAGCGTCATCGTCTGTATCTGAAGATGATGTTTGAACGGTTGCATCGTCCCCAACAACGGCGGCGGCAAATCGCGGACGCAGAACTGCGAAACCTCCTGCAGTCGCACCAAACGCGAGCGAGTAGATGACCAGTGACCAGAGGTTGCGTGCAAATGACCATATGAGGAGGCTCTCCAGGCCGCCACCAAGGGTGCTGAGAACGAAGGGGACGTAGAACGATGCACGGGAATCCCTTGAAACCCAAGTTAGCTCCAAAATTATCCCTAATTTCGAGTTATTCTTGTGTGCTTACGCGAGCAGCCCCTGTAGAGGCTGGCCAATCGCCTGTGCTAGGTTGACCAAACTGACAAGCAAGGCACCTTGGGTCGATGTCAAACCAAAGTCAGCCCCTATAGAGGGCAGATAGACGCTCGGTCCATAGTGAGCCAGAGCCTGAACAATAGTCGCCGTGAGAAAGATCAAAAATAGCGGTTTGCGGAGGAAGTCGAAGTCGCTACGCATCGGTTTCGGGGCTTTCTCTGCTGGCGTGCGTGGATGCACAAAGAGGAGCCCCAGGCTCGTCACGACAAAGGTGACAAGGCCCCATCCGATCAGCGTAGCTTTATATCCATATTTGTTCAGGCAGACTGTGTATACGGGGGGTAAGCCAGCCCCAGCAGCAGCCCCAGCACCGCAGCTACATGAGATGTCAGAATCCAGCATATACACTGTGCTTGTTTAATTGCTTACATGACACCATATGCAAGGCTCTTGCGTTTAACGAACCAATCGCCCATAAAATGCATTGATGGGCCAAAGAGAAGACCAGCCCCGATACCATATAGAGGACCCAAGCAAACAATCAAGGCTCCGGGCTTTTTATGTCAGCAGATGCCATTCCATAATCAGAAGTACTACATACTGTTGTGGTAAATGCAGCACCGATTGCGCTGACTGTACAAACGAGACAGCCAAGCCACATGGCATTTTTGCGTTGTTTGGGGAAATTATTCAACGTGAAGATGATAAACGGGAGAGAGATTTGCAAAACGCCCTATGCTCAAGTATTCAGCTAGCGAGAAATATTGGATATGTGTTAGAAGACTTACATTCGCCAGCATACCACCCGTGGAAACCACTGCGGCGCCCTTGAAGGGCTCATGTGTGAAGAAGTATTCCCGAAACACGCCATAGCAGTAAGGGAAGCCTACAGTCCATGAGTTAGCATAGATATCAGAAACACTGTGCCTCGGGCCTACCCCAAGCAGTAATTTCCACAACTGAGGCACCGGCGAGAAAAAGCCAGGCTTTGATTCCGCCATCCTGGGGAGGGTATTGTACGGTAGTAGCCTCTAATACCGGCTCAGGGTCTGAGCGGCCACTCTTTTCTAGGTCCTGACCCTTGATTGTTACCATTATACAGAAATGACTCCTCTATTCAGACTTGCAACAAACTCATCGAAGATCGACTCGTAATTCCTGGCTTATACGAATAAATAGGACAAACATTTCGTTCGGCTTCCTTGTCCGATTCCCGGAGCTGAATATTACCCTTAACAGGGGTGACACCCCCCTCAAGGAAAACAAATATGACAAATTACAGGTAAGAAAGAATTTAACAAAAGCAATACCATGCAGTAGCATCTCTAGCTGCACTTGCATGTTCTAAAAAGCTATATGGTCGGTCCTAAAAAGGGGTTGCCGAGCGAGCAAGATTTCCCTCTGATCACGCAAGAAAAATCATAATACATCCTCCAAAATCTCACCGGAGGTGGCCAATATTGCAGCCAATAAAGCCTAATTGAATCCATATATTGCCGAAAACCACGCTAACTTGCAGCCAAGACCAATAGCGATCGTCCCGGAAGTTAAATCCAAGCATACGTACTTCAATCAATCTGATTAGGGTTGCGGGGACTTTGGCTAAGGCTGAGGTATGAGGCTAAATGTATACCGCTGCAGCCGGCAAAATCGAATCGATGCCGAATTTTTATGTCAATAATACGAGATGTAACCATACGAGATGTAAGCCTGAAAACTTTTGTTTCTTTGTTCGTTAGTTTACGTTCACCCATGTCAGTGACTTTGTTGATCTGACTAAGCACGCACCTATGTATCCCTACGCGGTCTGGTCCCATACCTTCCCATATAATTGGTACTTGAAAGTGCTCGGGGTAGGTATTACTAGCAGTAGTAGTGCGTGGTGAGATGTTGCGCGCGCATGGCGGCCCACTGCGGCTTCAGACTTGGGGTTGCTATGAACCAAGCTATTTCCTAATCGGGCATGGAAAATATACCCGGGGCTATTACATACTTTGAATTTTCTTGGGCCAGAGGAAATTTCTATCCGCTAAGAGGCGAAGATGTGCATTCGTAACCTCTTATTAACTTAAACATTAATGACCGGGTTCATTGACGTGATCACTTCGCAGGGTTAAAGGGGTTCTAGACCGCAGTCTATATTTTCGGAATAGAGCACAGGGCAAGTAAGTACGTACGTCCTAGGCTAGGTAGACATCGAACCTCTAGTTCAAGCTAGTAGACTAGCATATAAGTAATAATTGAGGGACATGCACTAGTTTCAGCCTGAGGAATCTACAGCGCTTATTCTGCACTCTATTGTGCAGCCCGTGTCCGGACTTTCTATTCTCGGGCAAGCACGATTTGACAGTTGCAGGTCTAGCATTAGTATGACAGCATTGAATCTTAATCCTGAGCTTGATTGGAAGTCATGGAATACAATTAGGTAAAACATTTGTCAATCTCATTGCGTGCATACCACACAGCAGACTCAAACTCGTTTACCCGGGTTGGGCTCCCTGCCAAACCGGCCTTGCATACTTCCAGACCTGCACGCTCTCTTTTCGCCATAATCCTTAGAGCATCCCTCGTATTTTCGGATAATAATTCACATCCAGCAGCCAGACTCTCGTGAAATTGAACAAAAGCCCACGCCATACCAAGCAGGGCATCCCGGTGTTGCATCGGCCGCCTGCTCCAGTGCAGCATATCGATGGCGAATTCACAGTCTAGAGACACGACATCTTTCAGATTACGAGGCCGTGGTATGCCAGCATTCCGCGCCATTTCCAAGCCCATCTCCACCAGCCCTATGCAGTCTGCACGCCTCAGTTCGTCCATGCCCGCCACACCTTCTCCCTCGGAAGCAAATCCTCTCTGTGCACGCAGGACGCGTACCACGGCACTGCCACTTGTGTCTCCCGTTCGAATAGGAATTGCGATGAAGTCCTGCAGCAAGCAGGAATGAGCGAACCACATCGACAGCAACTTTGGCACGTTGGTGGTAGAGTTAAGTGCCCATCTCCCCGCTATAGTGTTGATTACAACACCAACCATCGCCTTATCTTCTTCGTGTGACTCATTCCAAGGGGTAGAGAGTCCGCGTTCGGAAAATACTGGGCAATCTTCCCGCACATCTACGTCCTGCAGAGCCTCCTCGGATGGCGTTGCTGCCCGTTCGACAAAGTTCCAATAGGTCGACGGCTCCGGTATAGAATCGGTGGCGAGAGAATCAATCCAGTTTTTGAGAATTCCGAGCTCGGTCTCCGTTAGTGCGCCAAACATCTTGCCGTTCCATTCAAATGCACTAACAAGCCTGCTACTAGTGCTGTTACCAGCTCGTATCCATGGCCTTGCCTTGCTGAGAGCAATGAGAAATTCGGCCTGCCCCTGTTCCGTTTCAAGGTCTTGGTGACTCAGCCATTCAGAAAGCTTCTTGGAACCTATTTTAACCCTAGACGCACAGTGCAGCCTGGCAGAAACAGAAACTTTGGCTCTGAAGATCCGAACCAGGTCCCCTGCAAACCGATTGTACACAGAAATCTGTGTCTGCGGCTCGTCTCCTGCGGCGAATTTCTCTGAAAGAAGGTAGCCCACCTGCACGCCCCTCCAAGCCTTCTGCATGGCAGCGTTTCCCGATGTAGCTTGTACATGCCGCAAATAGTCAATCACCACTTTGAGCGCCATGGCCGCGTGGCCACTGTCAGAGTTGTCAATGGATATGTGCAGAAGGAAGTAGTAATCATCTAGACCCAACTCTTTGAGCTCCCGGAATGCGCGTACCGTGTCCCAGGTGAGACATTCGAACTGTAGGTTGAAACCAAGGATTTCTGGCATGAACTCTTTCGGGAATAGGGATATCAATAGTTGGGCGACGGCTGATTTCCACGTGTCTGGGTTTCCCTCAAGGCCACATTCGGCTTCGACAAATTCAACACTGTCAGCTTGTGGAAGATTTGCTCCGATTTTTTCCATTAGGCTCCAGTAGATTGCCGCATGATTCTTAGCCAGATCCCCGTCCCCCAGTTCTTCAGACATGACCTGCCAGGCGTTTTTCGTAACACCACGCAGGTCAAAGGAAGTGGCGACCTTGTGTATATGACCGAGCCAGGCACCGTCAACGAGCTTCGATGGAGCTCGTTGGATCAGCCATGTACGGGCTTCCTCCAAGGTCTGGAACAGCTCCCTAGGAGCACCGGTCTTTCGGCGTTCTGCGTACTTCTCCAGCCGCGATGTAATTTTTCTTTCTTCCTCAAGGAGAAAAATGGACAGGGTCTGGGCGTCAAAAGTGTCCATCTTCAGGATGCCATTGTTGCGGCCTCGGTGTTTTGCTTCTGAAATAACTTCAGCAAAGAGCGAGATTAGCTCATCCCTGGCTTCTGGAACCACTGAAGGATGCTTCTCAAGATTGTGCAATTGATGATACAGTCTCTTGTATTTAAGAAGTGCATCAATGGATTCTTGGGTTGGTTTTCCAGGCAACGAAACTATAGGTTGCTTGCCGGGAGCCAGTTTCCTTTTTGGAGAAGTATCTCTGATGAGATAAATGCCAATAGAACCCGGTTTGGCAAAGCCGAGTAACCGGAACACAAGCCAGACACCGACTGATAATAGAAGAATAATGATCATATTCAATGTTAGAAAAGATTTTGAGGTAGCCAAGCGCGCAGGTAAATTTCAGAAGACAATTAGCGATTGAGTTCAACGTATACCAATTGATACAGTGCTCCAATCTTCAGTAACGACTATTTCTCCAATTATATATGTGCCGGCTGCCCCCCGGCATTCCTACACAGATACCCCCGGTGTAGCCATCTGGACTCTTCCGGCTGATCTAGGAAAGCTGGACTACAGGATGTCCCAAACGCGGTATTCTACTGTCATTCCCTTGGAATTTGATTACGTGAGTGAATTCGCAATTTTATCTGACTGAGACCAAAATCTTCCTCGTATCCAGAATATCCGTTTTTTTGAAAATTAGAATTATAGAAGAATGACGACACTATTGGCCTTCAATGATGTGATGGTATATCTCACTTGCATATGACAACAATAGCCGTTTTCCATGTGCAGACAACTTCTTTCTCAAGCCTAGAGCCCCATGGACTTAAATACTGACTTTATAAGTTGGAACAGGGGTCGATTAATCACTTCATTGGCCTGTATTGGTGTAATATATCTGACTTGCAGGTGGCAACCTGGGCATTACTACCCCTGTTAGCGTTTACTGAATATCAGTCACGTTTATTTCTTCTTTTTCAGCCCCAGGCTCCCGATTATTGAGAAGTCTAGTTAGTCTTTTCCGTTTCCTCTTACCGGTAACTCTGTTACACTCGAAATACTTGATCTGACTTGCAGTGAAGATTACACATGACAAGGCTGTGTTGGCCGCCATTAAGATGCAAGCTCGTTGGCATGTTCCACACGAGGACAATACTTCAAGGACTAAATCATGTAAGTTTTTCGGCTCAGAAGAATAGAAGAAGAAAGGAACCACGGCCGCTGGCGAATGGAGATGTCTATATAAAGGCCTCGGTATGCCACTTCATTCCGTTCCATCACCAACCTTGAACACAACACAACGCCTAAACAGGACTCTTACAAAAGGACCAAAAATTTTTCTTGAATATATTCCAACTAGACAATGTCTTCCTCCATACTGCCTAGTCCATATGATGACGAGCGTCCATTTCCTATTGCTCAGCTCCAGACTTTTTCGTTGCAAAAGCTGTTGAGCAAAGACGCTGCTGAAGTCTCCAGGCTCCTAGCTGCGGGTGAAAAAGATGGGTTCTTTTATCTAGACCTTACTAGACCCGAAAGCCTGGGTCTCTGGGAGGACTACAAGGGAGTTCTTTCTACCATGGCTTCATTCTTCGACCAGCCAGTGGAGGAAAAACTCCCCTTTGCATACGGTTCAGATGTTCAAGGGTAAGTATATTGACAGCAACTGGTATATCACTGGGTTATAATCTCAACGAGTCCAGGTACAAGCCCATTGGCACTCAGACCGGCGCCACCGAGCACTCAAGAGATGGATTTGAGACCATTCGCGTGAGACTTCCACAAATCCCATTATGTATTCAATTAGTAACGGCTTTTTGCTCAAACAGGTTGCTATGGATGGCCTCGAGTGGGTAGACAAGCCCTTGCCACCAGCCGTTCTCAACAAGAAGGCTCTTTTCAATGACTTTATTTCAAAGTCGCGTTTCCACGTCAAGGTCCTACTGGCCTCTTTCTCTGAGGCCCTTGGCCTAGAAGGTGACGATCGCTATGAAAATGCACACGCAGATGATAAGGCATCCAACTCGTCAATGACATTCCACCGATACCCTCGCCGTGACACACGAGACGAGACCAATATCGGCCACAACAAGCACACAGATATCAGCAGCATTGCATTCCTCTTTGCACAGCAATGGGGATTACAGGTCCCATCCGTCAGTCAAGAAGGACGATGGGACTGGGTGCAGCCCAAGGTTGGACACGCCATTTGCAACATTGGCGATTCATTGCGATTCCTTTCCGGAATGCGTTTGCGCTCCGTTCTCCACCGTGTTGTTCCCGTCGCTGAGATGGACCGCGCTCATCGTTACTCGATTGCTTACTTCTGTCGGCCTGCGCACGGCACCATGTTTAAAGACTCTGAAGGACGGATGATTGCGTGCGACGAGTGGTTCAGCCACAAATTTGATGTTTATAGAGCGACGCACGAGGAGCAGCGCCAGAATACTATCCTAACTGGCGGTATCGAAAGCGCCGAGTCTCGTGCCCGGATCGTGGTGGATGCTATATAGAACGTAAATATATCAATTGATATCGTTCCTACATATATATCAGAAAAGTATTGCAAATGACTATTCAGGAGAGGTACTGGGGGGCTTTTAATTAGATGCTAATTATTTTAAAAATCAAACTCCCTGCATTCTGAGGTTACCCGGGTATATATGAAGGTCAAATGTTACCTGGTAAATCAATGTTCTCTTTCAACATTGGCATGGAATAAGATACCATTGTCATTTCAGTTGTGCCTGAACATTGACATCCGGTGACTTTATTCATTCTAGATCTACATTTTGACCTTTCGATCCAGAATGAGTTGTGAGGACAAAATTCACTTTTTACCAGGGCAATGATATGGGCCCTCAAGATATTCAGAAGAACCGCAGAGAGCCATCTCCTCCGCCGCTCTGTTTGGTACATGACTAGATGACAAAACAAAATTAGTCTCAGACACGGATTGTTGAGGAGAGAGGGTTTAGGCAAAACATGCAGTGCCATAGCCGCATTTACTAGAGATATCCTTATTAGTATGGATACATATTGATTATTCCTATGGCTTACTAATTGATACCAGCAACCTTGCATGAGGGTCCATTGCATTTCTAGGTCTATAATGCTAAGTCTCCGACAATCGACAACTAGTTTGTTTAGTACGTGACATAACATACTCCACAAAAGACCCATCCATTGGGGCATTTTTGAGGCTGAGGATCGATTTCTTCTGTAGGTGCGGCAGTCACAAATATTGAGCCTGCGAGCAGAGCAATAACAATGGTCACGAATTTCATTTTGATTAATTTTTTTGAATGGTGAAATAACCAAAGACAAGTTAATTCAAAAAAAGACCGTTAGAATAAATTATCCTGCTTCTCATTGATCATGTAGAAAAGACTGGGAATAGGGGTGGCTTTTAAGTTCTGATACAACACCATCAACTAGAAGTCTGTCTCTTTTATTTCAGTATGTCGAGCGAAAAAGACTACCATCGACTGACAGCAGGAGCCCCATCTTTATGGAAGTATTCTTTCATACCTGTAACTTGCCATCGATATGATATTGTTACCTAGGGCTTGTGTAACACATATAGGATGTCATGGGCATGATCGTGCCATTCCGATCAGTTGATAGACAGAAATACTAAAAGTAGTACAGCAGATAAGACAAATATGCTCGGAGAAGGAAAGAAACATGATGGGTGGTCAAACAAAGAAGTCATTAGAGAAGCACACAGTTTCACCACAATGATACACAAGAACAGCCAGTAGAAGCATACAACCGTATTTATATTCATATTTCCGTATAGCAAGAATCCAAAATTGGATCTTGAATGAAGTTACGTAGTGGCTTGCAGCATAGGACGGGGAATAAAGGCTTTAATTCAAGTTTAAAAGTATCATCGAGCAGTTACACAAACCACGGTTCAGTCAAATTGTAACCCCCAAATTCACAAGCATAGCGGAACCTTCACGGAATTTTATTCAAAAAAAAAAGGCTACCTATGATGTGCCAATATAATGTACCTATGCCCTTCAATTGTGCATATACTATGTTTAATTTGAAATTAGTTTCTATTTAAGACTTAAAGTTTCAAAACTAAAACAGGGAGATCCAGTTAGTCATTTCTTAATTTAGCAGAAGATATCCGCAATAAAATTCACATACATCTAATTAAAATGCAACTGGAACTATAGGTCACCTGTCTTACACGGTTTAGTATCGGCGAGTAAGTGCAAGAATATACGACAAAATACGAAGTCAGCACAAGTAGTAACGCATATTTTGAAGCCATTACTAATAACTACATATTCAAGATTGTCCACTATACGGTATATCTCTGAATATACGTTCCTTGGTAAGTTCTGTCTCGTTGACGCTATTCCAAGGGTATCCTGATTGGAAGCTCTCTGCCGTCCGCGCTCCCAATTGATGCGTTGATGGATTTATAAGTTATTATAAGTTGACCCTCTCTAAATATTAAGACAAATCAATATACTTATTAAATGAATATTCAAGCTAAATATATGTAGAAGAACAATACTATACACATAAACTCCGTGCACCACTCACCGCATCTATCACGAAACCAAGTAGCCATATAGATATATCCATGACGCCAAAAATGCCTGGTAGGCTGTACAATATAAAACAAGAAATATCGTAATAATGCGTGAAATAGGTATCAAATCAAGGGAAACAACAAGTGAATATTTCTTCATGCCACGTCCATTTCGACGTCAGAACCCGAATACAGGTAGTCAGCATCCACTTCGTCCCTACGCCGTAGAAACGTTGCCTCCCCAAAATCATCAAGGTCCAGCGGGGTATTTTCTGTGCTGAGAAGTGGATCTTTGTTCTCTTGCCCAGCTTGACTTTTCCAAGAATGGTTCTGAGCCGTTCTTTGCCGTCGTTGCTGGCCGAATTTTGGTGAAAGGATGGTTCTTTGTGGTCTCATAATAACTGCGGTTGCGGGCCCAGAAATGAAATTGCCATTCAGAGGACGTTGCGAGGTATCACTAGATAGGTGAAGGGCTGTAGTGAGGAATTCCGTGTTGTCGTCCTCGCTGTCGGCGTCAAAAGAGCGCTTATTAACGTTGATTGAAATCGAGGACGACGCGTTTGAGTCTTGACTGCTGTTCGGTATCGAAATGGGATCCAGCTCATCTACGTGAACTGTGCTTTGATACTGTTCTATCGGGCGAGGGAAGGTCTGAACAGCGTAATTTCCGATTTTGTGAAGACCGCAGAAAGGCTCTAACTCGGCATAAACATGGGTTGGCTGTGATTGAATAGAGATGCTAGCAGCTTCTCGGCGAGACTGAACCGGGGCGGGAATTGTGTATTGTGTCATTTTCTTTTGCTCCGTTTTGTACCCCTCGGGAACAGATTTGCGCACACGAGCTCCAACTCCGAGGAGCGACGACAAGATGTTGCTTGGGAGGGCTGGGGTTGGGGTATTTGTCGGCGCAGCATAGCTGTTGTGTGACAGGCCAGTGCTATCTTCTGCCGGCGCCGACGTGAAAAAGTTGGTGATAGGAGGCTGGAAGCGGCGCTTTTTGGACGAGTCTTGTGCGGTGGAAGCCATGGCCATGGCAGATTGGCGATATTGGATGAAGTATGTGGACCGTGAGCGCACGTAGGTATTTATCGATGTATTGAAAGTCTCAAGCCAGGGGTGCTTGCGACGTGTTGTTGAAGCCGGCAGGATTAAATCGAGACAACGGGTGGCTGGGGCGCGCAGCCGTGACGCGGTGACGCGGGGGCGGGTCTTTTCAACGCGTTCAAATATAACCGCTTTGAGATTCCCCACGTGATCTCTCGGAGTCGAACTCGACACGCCATACAATTGGTCAATTGTCATCGAACCCGCCTTGTTACTTGCCGCCTATAACCTGGTTATTTATACTAATTAGTAACCAATTTATACAAATAACTCGATTATTATTATTATTTCATATTCCCTTAGGTTATTAAAAACTTACGCCCCACCTGTATGGCGCGTGAAACGCCAGTAGGGCGCAGAACGCTCTTATAGTGAGGCCAATTTGACCAATTTGATAGCATACTCAGGAAGCAGCCTCACTGCAAGTGTTTCATAAGCTTATAAGCCTCACTATGTAAGCCCCTAAGTACATTATCAAACCCTCTTACAGTAAGACCAGATTGTGACAATATTATTGGCATCTTCTACTGCAAGGGAGTTAATTCTAAAAGAGGAAATTCGCTTGGATGAGCACCAATAAGCCTTTCTTTTTTGTAAAAAAAAAAAAAAATTAATTAAGTCATACTAATAATCGTTACACTGCGTTCCGCGATTAATATTAAGCTAAAATATTAATTTACATACTAGGCTTCATTAGGTCGCCTTGTTTGGCTTTACCAGGGTCCAACTACCTAGTGACAACATGCAGGTCTCAGTATCATTTAGTGAAGCTAATGCTCCTCCTTAGTGCAAGAGGCTCCATTCTGTGCGTATTGATCGTCCTTCTATGGTTTTATGTTCACCGAGGCGTCCATGGGTGGCGTACGCACGTGCAACTAAGCAGTCATAGCGTAGACAGATAGTAAATTGAGATCAAGACATCGGGCATCTTGACATGTTAATTGTAGCTGTAGCCTTGAGCAGTGGGGGGCTCGCAGCGGCGGCCATCAAAATCCAATCAAACATCAGTCCGTGACGTCCACACCGGGAGATGATCCTTTTTTTCCCTTCTGCTCATCGCCTTCTCAATGCTTGTGTGACAATCACAATGTGTTGGATATATGAAGTTGACAAGTTTGGTATAACATACAGCATAGAATCCACTCATACCCCGAATTATCGGAGTTCCACATTTTTAGTCAAATAAATGCCTCACATAACGTGGCCTAGTTGACCCCTATTTATTTATAACTATGCTTCCAACCAGATATGCTGATTCGATGTTATATATTATTCTCAATACTAGCCAATAACTGGTCCCTCCAATTCCGTTATCAGATATATCACTTCTAATCGACTCCATGCAGGCGCCGAGTGCCTCGACTCGGCAAGGTGTATTATATAAATCCAGCTCAGTTTAACTAATTAACGGAATATGACTTCCGCGATGCCGGCCGTTTCGAGCGGGGCTTCTAAATGATTAACTGCGAATGAGGGTTGATCACCCGTTGGGCACTATATTTTGTATGGACGACTGTGTGCGAGACTCACTCATTACATTACGTAGACACACCAATACACACAATTACGAGTCCTATTCAAGTTCTTGTCCAAGAGAAACATTGTACGGCTCATAGTACTGTAGCAAGCATCACAACGGGATGAGATTGTAAACTCAACATCAGATGAACAAGCAGCCAGGCCAACCACTACTCAATTCAGTACATCGCAGAGGCCTTGCAGGGGTGCACTTCCAACGGCAAAATCCGTAGGGCCTCTCCTCTCTTCTTCGCTCTTTCCTCATACCGTTCAAGTTCTCATCTCGGGTCAGATAGGCTCCTCTTCATTATGGAGAGTCGAGCTGGTGTTACAGACAAACAACCAAAATTTCAGCAATCCAGTTCTGACCCCGTCTCCCACTTATCTTTGTCGAGCTCTGAAGATCCGCTGCAATGGCCCAAGTGGAAGAAATGGCCTCGCACCATGATTATCATTTCAATGTCTCTAACACTGGCCTACTACTCTGGAGTCTATGCCGCGTCCATTCCGTTCGTCATGGCTGATTATCATTGTTCTAACCTGGTGGCCACCTCTGGCATTTCCTGGTTTCTCCTTGGCTTTGCTTGTGGTCCGCTGGTCTTCGCTCCTCTTTCCGAGATGTTCGGTCGCAATCCCATCATTCTAGTCACTCTACTGCTTTTCATTTTTTCCAATATTGGATCTGCTCCGGCACCGAACGTTGTATGCCACCTTATCTTTCGGTACATTGCGGGCTTTTTTGGAGCTCCGACAGGTATGATTAAGTCCCGCCAAATGAACTGTAGCTGCAGTTGGGCAATCGAAGAGCAGTTTATTATTATTATTCAACATTCTGATGTATTCTGAGTGCAGTGACAAATGCTGGGGGTTCACTCACCGATATGTGGCCAGCGACAGAGCGCTCAGTGCCCTGGGCCATTTTCTCAGCCGCCAGCTTCCTGACGGTAATCATCGGCCCCATCATTGGAGATGCGATTGTTCAGTACTTACCCTGGCAATGGTGTGACATCCTCTTATTTCATTTCCAAAGTTTAGGCGTTTCCTTGACTGATTATTTTCAACAGGACGTATTGGACCTCAATGGCCTTAGGCGGAACCGTCTATCTTGCTGCTCTCCTCTTCCTCCCCGAGACATATCGTCCAAAATTACTGTCTCAAAAAGCAGCCCGGCATGGCTTGGTGCTAGAACAAATCGATCTGCGAAGCCGGTACCGCGAGGGTCTCACACGTCCATGGATCATGCTGTTCACAGAACCCATCGTATGGGGTCTCACCTTTTATATGTCCTTTGTGTATAGCGTCTTGACCCTCAGCCTCGTCGCCTACCCCATCGACTACACTGACATATGGGGCTGGTCTATCCTCAAGACGAGTCTGGGCTATAGCGGTATCGCCGGCAGCATGGCTCTAGCGACGATCTTTTCACCCTTCCTAGGCACAATCCATCGCTCCTACGTCCGAAAAATCGGATCCGCCCCCGAAGCCCGCTTACCCTTGCAGATCTGGCTCTCGTGGCTTCTCCCAATCGGGCTGTTTTGGTTTGCGTGGACGGCATTGCTGCCCAGAAACCCCGTGGTGGGCATCCTAGCCGGTGTGCCGATCGGCATCGGCTCACTGTCCGTATTTCTGGATGTGTACGCCTACCTGACTGATTGTTATGGTAAATACTCTGCCAGTGCGATGGCCGCCAATGGCGTACTTCTTCGCTTGTTCGGAGCCGGGTTCCCTCTTTTCGCGGACTCCCTCTACCGGGGCCTGGGCGTAGGCTGGGGTACCAGTTTACTCGGGTTTGTAGCCCTGGCGTTAGCCCCTCTGCCCTGGCTTTTCTATCGATACAGGCCTATCTTGCGAAAGAAGAGTGCATACCATAGCAAGTTGGGCAGTGAGCTTAAATGAGGAAAATAATGGGAGAAATTAATTTCATACTTTTTCCCTAAAGAAAAAGAAAAAAATGGAAAGAACCAAATACCTTGCATGCATTGTTGCAAAACGGATGGTCGCATTTGGGAAATGGCCCAGGAACACAGGACAAACGGTGAACTTGATGGTATGAAAAATCTGCGTCTAAAGGGAGGAAGTTAATCATTAGATACATGTATGTCATATAATCTTAGAAGCTTTGTCCATACTCATACAGGTAATATCTTTCTACAGATATCATCCCAAGCACCTGGAGGAAAGCCACCTCGTAATCCTTAAAAAAAAACATGCACAAGATAGATTCTTCACAGCCAAAGTCATATGTAACGTCTCTATTAAACTGTCTAACTTATGGTCAAAACGAGAGAAAAGGGGGTTCGGGGACGAAGCTATATCATAACTAGACATATGTACGTAAACTTTTGACGTACACATTACATATGTATGGGGTACATGATATTACGTACATACTACATACTCTCATCGTTACTATGCTAATGTCGCCGACCGCTGGTCTAACAATCAAGCGAAATAGTCGATATGTGTAAATCTATGCGAGACGTTTCAACCCGTCGAACACCCCAAAACCGGTATTCATAAAATAATTTTATACAAAACCGCGGAAGGTTTTGGATCCTGACTAGATCTTTGAAGCCGGTCTTGGCTGAATTGGGAATGCCGTTGGGGTGTTTACACTTACAGAATTACTATCTCAACCTTGCCTTAAAAGCGTTAAAACATGCATATGATCGTTTCGTCACGCCAAGGCCAATGGGATGGCAATTATTTTTTCTCTTGTCAACGAATTGCATGTTAGATTATGGGGACAGGGGGAAAAAATGTAACCTTTCAAGTTACCCTCGAGTGTAAACAATCCACACTCTGATCCGCGACAAGTACTAACACACCTTCCATCTATCTTGTTGTACCAGTTCTACTATAGAGATCAGATGACCTCATGGCAGAAAAACCCCCTCAAGTTTTGCATACTCATGCTGGCAGCTTCCCGACAAGCCTGCCCGGCGGCGTTGTCCAAAATATGGACTTGAACGAGATGAGTGAGGCCGATCGTGCGCTTGTCGCTGAATTTGGTTACAAACCAGTGTTCAAGCGACAGTTTGGCTATCTCTCAACCTTCTCTTTCGCAGTCAGCGTCGGAGGCGTGTTCTCAGTCGCTACGACCTTTATCTATCCACTCCAGGCTGGTGGCAGCGCGTCAGTCGTTTGGTGTACGTATTCTTGCCTTCGTCTTCTCCTTACCATACTTACAACCGCCAAAAGCTGGCTTATCTCGGGTATTGGGTGTATGTGCATAGCGGTATGTGGATTTTATTACGTAGAATTTCGAGTTTCCTCGGCCAATATAATAGATTTTCGAACTGACATCGGCACAGCTCTCTGTTTCCGAATTGGTCTCCGCATACCCTACCTGTGGTGGTCTTTACTACACCGTGTCTCGACTCGCGCCAAAGAAATACGTACCAGTTGTCAGCTGGGTCACTGGATGGCTTAATGTACTCGGACAGCTGGCTGGTGTCGCTGGTTCCGAATGGGGTGCCGCGGCGCTTCTACTTGCTGCTGTCTCTATTGGCACTGATTTCATATACTTTCCCAGCGTTGGTCACACTGTAGCTACCATGGCTGGTATGGTCATCCTATCTGGTTTAGCAAACTCCCTGTCAACGTACTGGATGGAAAAGATGACCAGATCTTATGTCATATTCCATGTTTTAGTCTTGGTTTCTTGCGCCATTGCTCTTCTTGCCATGGCCCAGCCTGAGAATGGTGCTCCCAAACACACCGCCAAATACGTTTTTACCAATGTTGAGAACCAATCTGGCTGGTTGCCCATGGGCTGTAGCTTTATGTTTGGTTTCCTTTCGGTGTCCTGGACAATGTATAGGTTGCCAGTGTGTTCAATTCCCATACATTCTCACAACTAAAAATCTTCAATTCTAGCTGACTACGATGCGACCGCTCATATTGCGGAGGAGATTCAGAACCCCGAACTCAAAGCCCCTTGAGCAATCTCCTTGGGTATGCTTTTTACTTACGTGGCAGGATGGTTGTACAACATCGTCTTGTGTTTTGTTATGGGTGACACCACAGGAGAAAACTCGATTCTGGCATCTCCAATCCAACAGCCGGTTGCACAGATCTTCTATAACGTTCTAGGCAAAGGCGGGGGTATTTTCTTTAAGTTTGTGCATTGATTATTCTCAAATTTGGGGATTTTACAGCTATGCAGTCTCTCACACGAACGATATATGCACTCTCTCGCGACGGACTATTGCCATTCAGTGAATTATGGATGAAGATCATGCCTCAGACTGGGATACCAATATTCGCTGTCTGGGTCGTGGTATTTGTGTGTATTGCGATTAATCTAATAGGCCTAGGCTCTTATCCAGCTATCTCCGGTGTCTCCAATCTCTGTGCAATCGGTCTGGACTTGTCTTACTGCGTTCCTATCTTCTGCAAAATTGTTTATGGAAAATTTACCCCTGGTCCATGGTCCTTGGGCAAATACTCCATATTTATCAATACCTATGCCTGTTTCTGGACTGTTTTCGTGGTGATAATTTTTATCATGCCTACAAACCTGCCAGCAACGGCTGCAACCGTAAAAAATATCTATTTTTTTGGTTCTTGAATTCGAGATGCATCCTGCTAGCAGAATATCAAATGAACTATGCCGTCGCTTACTTGGTCGCGATTTTAGTTTTATCCATGCTCTACTGGGTAATTCGTGGCAAAAAGCACTATACTGGCCCTCCTCTCCAGGGTTACGGCCACTCAGCGGGATTATTCGCACCACAAAAGTAGCAAGTAATCAGCCCAAGATCGATAATTCACGTTCTATTTTTAATTAGTCAAGAATATTTGGTCTAAACAATTTGTTGTGCCGTCTTGCAGCACCCCATATTGACTAGAGGTTAAATTGTTCTCTAGTTTCTCGACCGCTTACGTCCATACGAGTGTCACATGTGGTCACAATGCAAGAGCTTCATGCATTACTTACCATGGAACCCCCAAGATTACCAATGCCTATGATCTTATTGCCTTCTTCCTAGTTGATACGTCTTAAAGTGGCGCATGGGTCTGGGCGAGTGGTTTCAGAAATGAAAAGTGTGCAGGAAAAAAATATTACTAGACTCTCAGTGTAAATGACCGTCAAGCAGAACTTATAAAAGAACTTGTTAATCTGGTCTACCTTTTGTTGATAGGCTGTGAAGGCTTTTTTTATAGCTATTAATTAGTAAGAAGCACCTAACTCTTACTAATAATAAAGGTTGCACGCCTATCAATCCAAGACACCAGTATATAATTAGAGTTCTTCATTGGAATCCCGCCACATATTAGTATGGTTTGTGAATGTCTTAATATTCCATTAGGTATGGTGTACAAGAATTCTGTTGGTTGCCACACTTGTGGGCGTTAGCACTAATGAACCTGATTTGCAGCAGCTTCTACTAGTTTCCTTGGGGGCTATGTGTTCAAGGATTTCTATTGGTGGTCTCTACGAAACTTATCTATAATTGTTCACTTGTACATACAACCATGTTCCACTGCATGAGAAATATCTAAGCGAGAGATCGTCATGCTAAACCTAATCGAGGAAGGGATAGTCCGACAAGTACACATTATTGTCCTGCTTCTTTTGCGTCAATTAAACATCATTAAAACGGTCTGGCGCCCGTGATGATGTTGTCTTCTAACGCCTATGCAACCTTCGTGATTGGGTTTGCGATTATGACAGTGAGCTTCAAGCAATGGATTGGAAGTGGGCAGTGTTGACACTCATTCCAGGACTCTATGATCTATACACTGGTGAGTGTAGCCGCGCTTCTTTCGGCGTTCTCCATTGTTTTGGGTCAGGATAACTTTTGGATAGGTTCTTCCATTTCTCCCAGATTTGTTCGCAGGACGACTTCACGTCCCTGAGAGCCAAAGGACTTCGCGGGTAATTCATGAAACCCATACGGCATGCTGACATACAACCCTAGTCTCCCAATGGAACGCCTCGGCATTCGAGGCTTTTGCGGTTGCTACGCTTCTGTCCAACCGTGAGCATACACTGATCCTAGCTGGTTATGTTTTCTAACTGCTGGTTTCTATAGTCGTGGTTGGCTTCTTTGCAGATGCGAGCGCTTCCAAGAGCAGACCCTTTATGCTTAGCGTCGTAATCATGGTTGCTTCAACAATTATATTCTTCATCAGCACAACACCGGAGATAATTCTCGTATCCCGCGCAATCCAAGGCGTCTCCACCACATTCACCTGGGTCACGGGCCTTGCATATCTTGTTGCTAAAGTGGGAGAACGCGAGTTGGGAGCTTACGTTGGCTGGACGACCGTGGGTGTTGCCGTTGGGGAGATCGTTGGACCGCTTGTAGGTGGCCCTATTTACGATTACTTCGGGCATTGGGCGGCATTCAGCGTCGTAGAAGCCCTCTTGGTGGTTGATATCCTGCTACGTATTCTTGCAAAGGACAAAAAGCCTGGAGTATACACGGAACCACAGGTGGAGCAAGATACGAATGCCGGCGTTGAACAAGACTTGGAGACAAACTCGCTTCTTCAAGATGGGCAAGCAAGTTCAACTGATTACAACACCATGGCTGGTCTTGCAAGAGAAACAAATTTCCATAAATCTGCTTTGAGAGGATTGGCGTGGAACTGGTTGGGTACCGTGTTCACCCTGATCGTCATCTTCATGGTCCGCGGGGCCCTCGAAGTGGTTAGTTGGTTATCTCGGGTTTTGTATTTGCAGCCTCACTGATGACAGTAGGCGGTACCTCTGTATCTCACACGGCAGTACTCCTGGGCCCCGACCAAGATCAGCCTGACATTGTTGACCATAACTTTGCCGGCTGCGGTGAATCCCATCGTTGGAGAACTCACATCGCGCCAGGGACCCAGATGGTGGAGCACCGGCACATTTGCCATTTGCGGTGCTGCATTCATCAGTTTCGGAAACGTGGCTGGTTACTCAGAGGAGAGCAAGACACTTTTCATAGTTCACTCAATTGTGATCGGGATAAGCCTAGCTGTCCTAGTGAATTTCAACCAAGTCGCCATCTCAGTCGCTTCCCAGCGGTATGGATCTGAGAGGACTCGCGCAAAAGACAAGGACGAGGACTTGGGGCAAATCCTGTCCCGGCTCAGTCCGAGCATGATGTTGAGCGGAGTTACCTCGTCGTGGGCTGCGGGCATTCTTCTCGGCCCAGCATATAGCAATTTGATGGCATATACAGAGGACTCTGGTTGGGAAATCTTCTGCCGCGGCTTAGGCAGCCTGTGTCTAGTGGCCGCATTGGGAAGTTCATTTCTCTGGAGAACGTGGTAGGTGGTTGTATCAAGGAACGTGAAGGTTACAAGGAGGTCGTAGCCATTGTTAGTGAAATACATGGCTGTTACGGAAATACCCTACGGAAAACTAGCAAGAAGCCCCTTTATTGGCCAATCGATGTTTCAGCCGTTACGTGCGTAACATGACGTCATGGCCTCTTAGCAACTGCACTTCCCCGCATAAAGTCACGGGACTTCGAGAATCCAGGGTCGTCTGGGGTCTGATGTATCCCCGTTGTAGCGTAATTACTAACGCATTTAAGCATTTGACGTTTTCTTTTGGGGATGCCTGGTTTTATTTACAATATGCGTTTGTTTGCTATCCTCGCGCTGGTAACAGAAGCCCTCGCCGTCTCTTATCCCGAGCAACAGGTCCTCGCCGGAAGCACAAGCCATTATTCGGTTCAGACACCTCCTCTAGATACAGACTGGACATATGAAGTTGGGACAGATCCATGGCCGCAGTACCCCAGGCCCAAGTTGGCCCGGTCCCAATGGCAAAGCTTGAATGGTATCTGGACGTATCAGAACGCGCCAGGTCACGACGCTCTTCGCGACCCACCATTTAACCAAACACTGTCACAGGAGGTCTTAGTGCCATTCTGTTTGGAAAGTGGCTTATCGGGTATCCAAGGTGCCAACACAATCTATTCTTGGTACCGGACTACGTTCACAGTGCCATCAGACTGGGCTGGTGACCAAGTGTTGCTCAGCTTTGGAGCGGTTGACTACGAGGCCACAGTATTCGTCAACGGTTGGAATGCTACCTTCCACCGCGGAGGCTACTCTGCCTTTTCCGTGGATGTGACAAAATATCTAAATGGTGGGGAGAACGAGCTGTACGTAGTATCCTGCGTACTCCCAAGACAGGCTCTGATGGTTTCAGAATCGTTTTCGCCTTTGATCCTACGGACGGCGACGACTACGTGATCCCGGTCGGCAAGCAGACGCTGAATCCTAGCCACATCTTTTACAGACCATGCAGCGGCATCTGGCAAAGTGTCTGGATTGAGTCCGCGCCAACAAATTACATCAGTGACCTGAGCATCAACGGGGACGCCAGTGGCGTAGTGAACTTGACTTTGAGCGCGGCGAGAAGCAATACCTCAGAAGTTCACATCACCGTTAGCGAAAGGGCAAGCACACTAAACGCCCACTGAATGTTTTACATTAACCTGACAATATATGTAGGGAACTAACAATCCCGTGGCTACGCACACTGCCACTATCGACTCCCCAATAACATTCAGAGTTCAGTCGCCGAAAACTTGGTCTCCTGACTCTCCAGATCTTTACGATGTCACGATTAAGATGGGCGAAGATACGATCCGCAGCTACACGGGATTCAGAACAGTGACAAGAGAAGAGGTCAATGGGGTTCAGAGGATTTTGCTGGTACGTTCGGAAACATTTTCAATAAGTGACTCGAAAATCTGTGTGAATGCTACACAATTGTGATTCGCACAAAATGCATCGGCACACTCTAGTTCTTTCTATAAAACTCTCATATTGAGACAACCCTGAGAGCTAGAGTGCGTCACGACCATAGGTGCTAACATTTTGATAGAACGGCAACGCTATTTTTGTTTTTGGGACTTTGGATCAAGGTGCGTAAGAAGAAAATTCACTCAGCACACCCTAGAAAGCCATTTCCCCTCGATGATCGGGAGTTCATACAAGCCTTGAAATGGATTCTCGATGAGACAATCCCTGAATTTAGGCTAACTCAACGATAAAGGATACTGGCCTGACGGGCTGTACACGGCACCCACATACGAAGCCATGGCTTTCGACATCAAAACGCTCAAACGTCTTGGCTATAATATGCTCCGAAAACATGTAAAAGTGGAGCCAGCTCTCTATTACGCAGCTGCAGACGAGCTCGGTATTTTAATTATGCAGGACATGCCTTCTCTTCCAAGTACAAAATTGCCCAATAAAGCGCAGCACGCGGAATTTCAACGACAGCTAGAGACTATAGTCACGCAGCTAAGGACCTACACATCAGTCTTCGCGTGGGTGAGTAACTTCAATTTTCAGTCGCCAATCATCAGCGTAGGAGGAGCAGTTCTTTATCTCAGCACGAGTTTAGTACTTGAGTACCGTGAGGATGGTGATCCAAGTCTTTACCGATGCTTTACAAAAATGAGTGCTAGTTCATAACTGCTGTCACCTTTTCTAGACGTCAGGCAGTATTTTTTTCTATAGATTGCGCAGCTAATGAATTCGAATGCTCTAGGTCATCTACAACGAAGGCTGGGGTCAACCCGATCTCTATAACCCAGAATTTGGTCTCACCGATATAATCCACGAACTTGACCCAACTCGCCTTGTCGACGCCGTCAGTGGATGGTTCGATCACGGTGCTGGTGACTTTAGTGACAGCCACGACTACACTAGCCCCCGATGCGGCATTCCACAAAATCACATCGACTCGGAATTCGACCCATCTCGCATCGGATTCCAGGGGGAATTTGGTGGCACAGGTCACAACGTCTCCGCCAACCATCTTTGGAAGGTTCAGAAGGCTATCGACGGTATCAGCGAGACCTACGAAATGTATGAAACACTTGATGCCTGGAAAACACGCGGCCATTCCCTGTTGGGCGAGTTGCTTTCTCAGGTCCAAAGTTATTCGTGCGCTGGTGCTGTGTGGACGGAAACGACTGACGTGGAGGGTGAACTCAATGGGATGATGACCTACGATCGGCGAATTGTGAGACCAGATATTCAGAAATGGCATGCGGATATACAGGTGAGTGATTTGTCCCATATCTCACTTTATCGAAAACGAGTTGGTCTGCTGTCGTGCGTTGTATATGCTAACTGGTCTCAGGCTATATATGACGCTTCTATGCATCGGTCGAATAGCTTTCTCTAAATTCATCTTGGCTCGTATAAGGACAATGGATTTAATGTGGCGGTTTCTACCAATCCTAGGTTATGAACCCAGCGTTAACTAACAGTGGTGAATCTATGAATTTATCTTGCGACTTGTCTTCCCGAGTCTTTCATGTCAATGGTAGAATTGTCTAGCTTAGAACTGCCATCTTAAAATATATAGCATATTTAACAACCGTATAGAATTCTACCTGTCTGCCAGGTGCCGGTAGAAGGCATTGAATTTTCATATAGCCAACGCATTTTTCGATATCCACTGTATATACATGTAGTAAAATTGAAACCATTAACATTAGATGATGGTAGCAGATAACTACCCTCGGTTTCCACGCCTGCCTCCCCTTTTCTGCCTATCATGATGGGCCTTCAATGCTGCCCTTGTCTCAACTAGACTGCGCTTGTTTTTGCTTCTTGCTTTCCCCAGCGTCATGAGGAAGTTCTTCTTTCTCGCTTTTTCCTTGTTTGTTGTGCTCTTTCCATCTTCGATCTTCCTCTCCTTTTTACGAGCAGTCTTGCTCTTGAACTCGTTACGATCGGTCTTCGTTTCCTTTGCATGGGCAATCTTCTCTTCACGCGTAAGCTTTCCTTTAGAGAGTAGAGCAAGACCTTCAATTTCTGCCGCTGTTAAAGGGTCATCGACGTGTCGATCAGCGCTCTTCTGCGCGTTCTGCATGCGTTTCGATTTTGATGCAGGGAGCAGTGAGTTCACTGCAGCACTAGAGCGGAGTTCTGCCAATTTGGCCAAATCGGCCGGGGTAAGAATTCGTGTCGTTGCAAAATTGCTTGGTTTCTTCTTATCCTCTTCCTTCTGCTCTTTCTCCGTCTCCTTTGCATCTTCGCCATTTTCCTGCTTTGCCTTCTTAGCAGCCGGCTTCTCATCGTCCGAGTCGCTTAGCTCGATTTCCGCGTCACTTTCAACATTGATCCAACCCCCTGAATCGTCGCTGTCATCTTCTTCAACATCCCAATTAGCCCAACCAGCTTCCTCATCCTCTTCCAAGTCATCCTCATCTTCCGCATCGGACGGAAGGCCCTGTTCGGCCCTCTTCCTCTTTCGTTCCTCTTCTTTCCATTTCTCTAGAAGCTCAATACCTTCAATCTCTCCTACAGCTTCTTCACCGAATCGGATCTCTTTCCTCTCTCCGGATCTTAGTGCCATAGATGCGTCCTTGCCTCGGTCACGCCTCTTCAACATATCAGCGCCAACATCACGGTAGAGTCCTAAAAGACCTTTTGCAGCCATCATGACGCCCTTGTCCTTGCTCTTTCTATACAAGACTAGATCTTGCAACAAGGTCTCATTCATGGCCAGAGGCTGCCTAACACAGATTTCCCGAATGGCATTGAGACCGGCCGAAGCCACTTCGGCTGCTGATGCCTCGGAGACAAACTCGTTTGCAATCTTTTGGATCAACGGTTCCAACACATCTGGAGGGACAAGATTATGCGTAGCTTGAGCAAGGGACGCCAGGAACGATGTGACCGAAGGTTGTCTCGGAGTAAGGTATTTCTGAAAGTAGGAATAAAAGTGAACAAGCGTGAGCTTGTGCAAGCCAATGAGACGAGAAACCAATTGTAAAGCCAGGAGCTTCTGCTCCAAGTTGAGTTTGGACTTGGTGCTTTGCAGGTGTTTCGAAAAAAGATTCTCGGCGAATCCTTGGGAGTCATGTAGGAGATGCAGAGCAGAGAAATTCAGTGGATGAGGCTGTTTCTTCTTTCGTTCCTTCTTCTTGACGGTGGATACGGCTTTTTCAATCTGGCGCGCCTTCTTTTTCGTTTTCTTGTTGATTCCAACCTGGTGTTTTATCTTGGCAACATCGATACCATCATCATCGCTGCTCTCATCTTCCATGTCTTCTCTCTCCTTATCACCACCGAGGAAGAACCTCACACCGCCAACTGCAACTTTCTCGTTGTCAGCTAGAGAAGCTTCCTTCATGATCTCAACTGTTTTGGCGTCAGTCCAAATCTGTCTTTTCCACAACTCCCTGGTGATTTTGATGGCCCATAGAGCTTTGGAGGATTCGCGGTCTGATGTAACCAAATTAAACAAGACGGTCTGCATAGCTCGGTTCAACTTGTGGTTCGTCGTTTTCGAATTGGAGGCTCGCAGATCCGACAAGATTTTCTGAAATAATAGCTCGCGCAGTGTTTTGCTGGGAGTAGACACGAGGATCGGGAACAGAGTGTGTAGAAGCCTGGTAACAATATGTAGTTAGAACCACAATCTAATTCAACTAATAGTGGCGGTATTCACGTACGCAACCGAGTCTATGATTTCTTTCTTTCGCAAAAGCACCAAACTTCCGACGATTTTCTCGCGAAGGTCTGGCGTAAGATCCACATGGTGTTGCATGAGCATATCCATCAATTGTTGGGGGAAGTCTTTTGTGATATCTGGGTAGCAATCTGCTACATGCGAAATAAAGTCGATCAAGTCATGCAATGAGATCAGGCCTGTTTCCGTGGACGCTGGCGCCGCCATGAAGATTTCCCGGTGGCTTTCATATTGATAATATTGAGCGCGAAAATCCTCAATGTAAGATCTGTTATTTTGGAAACAGCTTGTTAGCCCACAGTGAAAAATTCTATGGGAAGTGTCTGGCTTACTTGGAGTCTCGGCGAATCTTTTGCTGGAGATTCGGCCTAGCAATCGAATCAGTACCTGGCGTAGCGAGCTGATCTCAGTTAAAAAAAACCTACAAATCTGCCTCAACCTTTTCCAGAGCAGCTAATTTCCTCTTGCCCATTTTGCCCTCCGGAACAATGCTGGCGCAAGTTGGAGGTTGTAATGTGATTGATGCTGGTTGTGAGCGGCGTGGAGGTGGAGCTCCGATCGATATTTTTTTTTAACCTGTCCGCCGTATCGATAGCGGCGAGCGCGGGCAACCGTCTCCCGCCCACAGACACAATAATAATATGGCGAGTCACTCGACCTGTGCCATGATTATTAGTGTCCTCACTATGCTACATATGTACTTAATATATTCTCATTTGTCGCGTATGATTTCCCATGTTTGCACCTGAGTCAATTTCAATGTTCACAATGAACACCAGCTGGCATTGTCGGCCTTAGCTGTTTTAAGATTCTAACAGGATTAAAGACTAATAGAGGGAATATATTTTTCATGATAGCATCTTGACTACATAAAAGAAAGCTAACCATGCATTTTCAAGACCCGCTTCCTCTTTACAGCTGCTCCCTAAATACAGCCATATAGATGCATGCGAGTTGACCAAACCCTAATTGATGACACTCCATCCACACCCTAAATGAGGAAACGAAAACATGCAAATAAAACATTTATCGGTTGCTCTTGGCAACACGCTCGAGTTCGTCCTTCTTCTTGATGGCGTACGAGTTGGAGCTACCCTTGGCAGCGTTGATGAGCTCTTCACTATTTGGGAGTTAGTTTCTGCTGTGCACAAAAATTCGCAATTGTTACTCACGCCAAAACTTCGGCAATAGACTTGACGTTGCGGAAAGCAGCCTCACGAGCACCAATGGTGAGAAGGGCGATGGCCTGGTTGACACGGCGGAGAGGGGAAACATCGACGGCCTGTCGGCGCACAGTACCAGCGGAACCAATACGGGTCGAGTCTTCACGAGGACCACAGTTGACAATAGCGTCAACAGCAACCTGGATGGGGTTCTGGTCGGTCATGATGTGGATCTGATCTCGCATGTTAGCGTTGTGGAAAATTCGTAGTGCGGTCTGCACTCCTGCGTAGCAAAGCCGTGAAACCGAGGTGTACGTACGATCTCGAAGGTGTGAGCGACAATGCGGACAGCCTTGATCTTCTTTCCGTTGTTGCGGCCATTCATCATGATCGAGTTGGTCAATCTGCATAACCCCCGTCTCAATTAGACACCAGCACCATCACTTAGTTTTGACGTTGTAGAAATTACCTCTCGATGATAGGGCATTGCGCCTTGCGGAAGCGCTTGGCGGCATATCTACCAGCGGAGTGAGGAAGGTAGACAGGAGAGCGGATTTGGATGTAGTCGCTGTGTGCAAACTTTGCGTTAGTATAGGTCATTTCGCTAATTTTTTTATTTTTTTTTCCTTTTTTTTTCGTTCGCGCGCAATCGCATCGTAGGGGTTGTACTGAGCTCCGGAGTGGAAAGGACATACGTCAAAGAGATATCTCTGATCTCGACATCATCCTAATGGCTTGTCAGTTTCCAGTCGCGTCGAATCGATTTCTTTCGGCAGAGGCACTCACGTAACTCCACTTGCCAAACAGCTTGACGGAGTCGATCTGGACATCCTTGGGGAGGGCAGGGTAGAACCCGGGGTTCTCGACCTCAACTTCACCGTTGTCGGACATGATGGACGCTGTTGTCGTGAGTGTGTGATGGAGCGTCGAGCGGTGCTGTCGTTCAACGAAACGATGTCTCTCGGCGGGAGGAAATTGGTGTGGCTCGCTTAACGAAAGCCCGTGGGGTGGGGCACCACCGGCCAATTGAAATATTGGCGTCAGGTGACCTTGCAGCATCCACAACCGGACTAGCGTCAACTCCAACACGGCTTAGCGCTGTCTCAAAATCTGAATCAATTGTCACGTGCCCTGCTCGCGCGTGTATTGAATCCGTTTTTTGACAGATAACTGCTTATCCTCCTTCTATGTATAGCAACACACTGTCTCAGAAAAGGAAGATGAGGCTGCCACTTGTAAACTATTTACAGTATTTTGCTTGTTACGGCAGGAATAGGACTGCTAATCAGTGAAACTTTACAGACTTGAGCTCGGGAGATAGACACACCCAACACTGACTTAAATTAGCTCTTTCGATAGGCCGGTAGCCAATTGTTGGATTACAGGGTCTCATACCTAGGTCGTAATAATGTCAGTCTTGTGACTCTTTGTCGAGTGTACTGCGTACCATTCTTCTTGTTGTATTGATATCCCGCGCTAAGGCGCTTGTAGGCGATGGCGGCGGCAACAGTAGCACTCTCCGACTCTGCTGACGTTGCTGCCGCTCCCACAGCAGAAAGCGGAGAGAGTCCCCCTTCCGGAACCACGTACCTCTCGATTCACCAACATCTGCCTCCATAGGCTTATTGAAAAAGCCTTGGATTGATGTTTGCCAATTTTAGAAGCATATCTGCTTCTTCGAGCTCTCGAATGACCCATTTCAGCTGCGATTTAGAGGTGTAGCTTCGGCAGATCATGGCGGACCACAACCCGGAACTCCAGCATGCGTTGCATACTCTCGATCGGGAACTGCAGGTGCGTCGATACTTACACGTCCTAAAGCCCGCTTTTGGAAATTACTCACATGCCCTGATTCTCTAGGAAGGCGATATCACAGAGAAAGGGTAAGGCCAATCTATACCTCTTTTCCATGGGTTCTTGAAAGCTTCCTTCGCGGGGTAGTCAGAATCCTCGAGGAAACCGAGGCAACCTTTCTGACTTATGGGTTTTCAGGTATCAGAAACGACGGACTGTTTTATTCTCGCAATACCTTGGATCAGGGTACGATGCGCGTCAGGGCCCGACGGTAAACATCCAAGGTCCACATCCTGATGTCTCCTCGGAGATATACCCAACCATGGGGAGCGATGGCGGCTCATCAGGATTACCTCGACAAGTAAGTTGCGCAGCTTATATCGAAGAGGCCGCTATCTCTAACATCCCATTTTCAAGGATTCTCCCGCCCTCCAATTACCAGAACGTGCAGCGTCCAGAGCATCAGTTGATTCCCTGTTCCTTCCGAAACAACCTCAACCACCTCCATTGGGTGTAAATCTCGAAGACTCGAGGTCTGCGACTTTGGCCAGTCAAAACTATGCGTTCAATCCGAACACACAATATGAACAGAGACCACCATCAATTTATGACCAAGGTTTCTATGAGCCTGACCCCATGGCTCGACAGTCAACCCTTGTCGACTCGCAAGCGTATTTTTCGGACTTTGCCGGTCACCAAAATGACGATTATAGGGACAGCTATGGGGGAGGCTTCCACCGGTATTCACAATCAGATGCCTTTTCACCAACGGCAAATATGGCTCCGCCGTTGATGCCCGCGTCAGAGATGTCGCACGGGAACATGCTGGCTCATCTCATGCCTCTTGAGCCACGAGATGTGCCATTTGCCGTCCACGACCCTCATGACCCTAGCACTCTCATGTCAAAATTTGACAATCTGCCCGCTGTTTTACGACACCGCGCCAAGATCCATGCGAAACAGCCTGCATATTGGGTCATGGACCAAAAGGGAAAGGAAATCGCGTCTATTACTTGGGACAAACTTGCAAGTCGCGCTGAAAAAGTGGCCCAGATTATTCGCGACAAAAGTAGCCTATATCGAGGCGATCGGGTGGCTTTGATCTATCGCGACACAGAAATAATTGAATTCGCTGTCGCTCTGATGGGTTGTTTCATTGCGGGTGTGGTTGCAGTCCCGATCAACAATATCGAAGATTATACGAGCTTAAATGTGATTCTCACATCAACCCAGGCCCACCTTGCCCTCACAACCGAGAATAATCTGAAGAATTTCCAGAGAGACATTAGCACTCAAAAGCTACAGTGGCCACGAGGCGTCGAATGGTGGAAGACCAATGAATTCGGTAGTTACCATCCTAAGAAGAAGGAGGATGTCCCACCTCTCGTGGTCCCCGATCTTGCATATATTGAGTTCTCTCGAGCCCCGACGGGAGATCTGCGCGGCGTGGTCATGAGCCACCGGACAATTATGCATCAAATGGCATGTCTCAGTGCTATTGTATCTACTGTGCCCAACGACACTAGAAACGCAGCCCAGCAACAGGCACGACTATTGGCTCATGGCGAAACACTGTTCAGTTATCTTGACCCAAGGCAGAGCATTGGTATGATTTTGGGCGTTTTGCTCACCGTTTACGGTGGGCACACGACAGTTTGGTTGGAGGCCCAGGCAGTAGAAACACCGGGTCTTTATGCGCATCTTATTACGAAATATAGAGCAACTATCATGGCTGCCGATTACCCAGGACTTAAACGCGTTGCATACAACTACCAACAAGATCCACTAACCACGCGGCATTTTAAGAAGAACACAGAACCAAATTTTTCTACAGTCAAACTTTGCTTGATCGATACACTTACGGTTGATTCTGAATTTCACGAGATCTTGGCGGATAGGTGGCTGAGACCTATGAGAAATCCACGAGCCCGAGAAATCGTTGCGCCAATGCTTTGTCTGCCGGAACATGGAGGCATGGTAATTAGCGTTAGGGACTGGCTGGGAGGTGAAGAACGGATGGGATGCCCTTTGACGCATGCGTTTGAACCAGAGAAGCCTAAGGAGGATGAAGCAACAAAGAAAAAGGCCGACAGCAACAACGATGGCTTTGGCAGCAGTCTTATTGGAGGAACGCCAGTAACTGCGCCGAAGGAGATTACCAAGAATGAACTAGCCGAGGTCCTTCTTGACAAGGAAGCTTTAAAATCCAATGAGGTTGTGGTCTTGGCTATGGGAGAAGAGGCAAGAAAGCTTGCCGACACACGCCCAAACAGTGTTCGGATCGGTGCCTTTGGGTATCCTATTCCTGATGCTACCCTCGCAGTCGTTGATCCTGAGACCAATCTTCTTTGTTCTCCGAATATAATTGGAGAGATATGGGTTGATTCACCATCACTGTCTGGCGGATTTTGGGCTCTGCCCAAGCACACCGAAACAATATTCCACGCTCGGCCATACAAATTTGAGCCAGGTAATCCCACACCAGTACTGGTGGAACCGGAATTTCTTCGTACTGGCCTCTTGGGGTGTGTCATCGAAGGCAAAATCTTCGTTCTTGGTTTGTACGAAGATCGCCTCAGACAAAAAGTTGAATGGGTCGAACACGGCCAAGAATTGCTTGAGCATCGTTACTTTTTTGTGCAGCATCTCATCATTAGCATCATGAGGAATGTTCCTAAAGTTAATGATTGCTCGGCTTTTGATGTTTTTGTGAATGAAGAGCATCTACCGATTGTCGTTTTAGAGTCGTACACTGCATCTACGGCTCCAGTGACATCTGGCGGTCCTCCACGCCAATTAGACACTGCACTTTTGGAGTCGTTAGCAGAGCGGTGTATGGACGTTCTATACCAGGAACATCACCTTCGTGTCTACTGTGTTATGATTACTGCACCGAATACTTTGCCTCGAGTGACGAAGAATGGCAGGCAAGAAATAGGTAACATGCTCTGTCGAAGGGAGTTTGACAATGGGACACTACCATGTGTTCACGTCAAATTTGGAGCCGAGCGCGCCGTGATGAACTTGCCACTCGGAGTTGATCCAGTTGGCGGTATGTGGTCACCAATGTCGTCAGCAACCAGACAAGAAATTCTTGCCATGGAAGAGAAGCAATACTCGGGCGCGGACTACCGCGATGTTGTCATGGATGACAGGACTTCCACGCCACTTAACAATTTCACAAACATAGTGGATTTGTTGCAATGGCGTATCACCCGACAGGCCGAGGAGTTATCTTACTGCTCTATTGATGGCCGTGGCAAAGAAAGCAAAGGCATAACATGGAAGAAATTTGACACCAAGGTTGCTGCAGTCGCTTCATATCTCAAAAACAAAGTCAAAGTGCGACCTGGCGATCATTTAGTCTTGATGTATACTCACTCGGAAGAATACGTTTATGCAGTGCACGCTTGCCTTTGCCTCGGTGCAGTTGCCGTTCCGATGGCGCCAATTGACCAGAATCGACTGTCAGAAGATGCACCGGCTTTCCTTCATATCGTTTCTGATTTCAGAATCAAAGCCATCATTGTGAACAGCGATGTTGACCATTTAATGAAACAGAAAGTCGTTTCTCAGCATATCAAGCAATCTGCCCAAGTACTCCGTATCGGGGTTCCAGCAATCTACAACACTGCTAAACCACCTAAGCAATCGCACAGCTGCCGCGATCTTGGATTCACAATGAACAAGGCATGGTTACTGCCCAGTCACCCTGCTGTTATCTGGACCTACTGGACAGCCGATCAACGGAGGATCTCAGTGCAACTGAACCACGATACACTTATGGCAATGTGCAAAGTACAGAAAGAAACTTGTCAAATGACAAGCACAAGACCTGTTCTCGGAAGCGTGCGTAGCACGATTGGGCTTGGTTTCGTACATACATGCTTGATTGGGTGCTATGTTGGTAAGTCGCCTCATTCGCACTCTTTTCACGCATAATAGACAACTAATTCTTTTTTAGGAGCCCCGACATATCTAGTTTCGCCCGTGGATTTTGCACAAAACCCAATGTCCCTATTTGTCGCGTTGTCGAGGTATAAGATTAAGGACACATATGCAACAGGTCAGATGTTAGAGTATGCGATGAGTTCTATAGCTGGAAAAGGGTTCAGTCTCCAGGAGCTTAAGAACTTGATGATTTCTACGGATAGCCGACCCAAGGTTGACATGTGTAAGTCTTTGATTCAATTCTACCGTCTCATAATAATACTTACACATATTTCAGATCAGAAATTACGCCTCCATTTTGCAGCGACGGCTCTTGATCGAACTGCAATCAATACGATCTACACGCACGTTCTGAATCCGATGGTTACCTCCCGTTCATACATGTGTATAGAACCTATTGAGTTATGGCTTGATCTGCGTGCTCTCCGGCGAGGTCTTATCTACCCCGTGGATCCAGATGTCGACCCCACTGCTCTGCGTTTACAGGACTCGGGCATGGTCCCAGTCAACACACAGATCGCCATCGTCAACCCAGAAACATGCACGTTATGCCACGTGGGTGAGTATGGAGAAATCTGGGTACAATCGGATGCATGCGCAAAATCCTTTTATGGGAGCAAACAGGAGTTTGACGCCGAACGGTTCAACGGCAGGCTTTTCGACGGGGATCCATCGGTACAATATGTGCGCACTGGCGATATTGGATTTCTTCATACGGTTACCCGGCCAATTGGTCACGGTGGCCAGCCTGTGGAGATGCAAGTTTTGTTCGTTCTGGGCGGTATTGGAGAGACTTTTGAAATCAATGGGCTCAATCATTTCCCTGTTGATATCGAATCGTCGGTTGAGAAGTGTCATCGTAATATCGTTCCCGGAGGATGGTAAGTGCTACAGCTAAAAATTGAATATTTTTAAATGTTACTAACATGCTTCACTAATAGTGCCGTCTTCCAGGCCGGCGGTCTGGTTGTCATCCTTGTTGAAGTCACCAGGAAGTCATACCTCGCCTCTCTGGTCCCTGTTATCGTCAACTCTGTTCTCAATGATCACCAGATTGTTACCGATATCGTGGCTTTCGTCTCACATGGAGACTTCCCTCGGTCTCGACTTGGAGAAAAGCAACGTGGTAAAATTCTCGGTTCCTGGGTGACCAGAAAAATGAGGACAATCGCTCAGTTCAGCATACGCGATGCAGATGGGTCCGATCCCCAATTGGCTGAACAGGCTCGTGCAAGCAGAAGCTCCAAGACTGGAAGTATCATGGGAAGCAGCTTGCGACATTCAACCCTTGTTCCCGATAGCGACTCTAGCACCCGCGCTCCTGCGCTCCATGAAGCCCGTGAACTTGTGGATGATCCATATCAGATACAGGAGGATGAAGAAGAGAAGCATTATCAAGAGATACTTAATAATTCTGCGCACGAACCGACCGACAGCTTGTCTCCTCAACAAGAACCAGGATACTCCCGCATGGCGGAGCACTCACGCTCTCTTCCTCCTGTGAATACTTCTTCTGACTTATCCGTGAAGTCTGACAACCCTACTCCTGTACTCACGCCAGACCATGGGTTTGATTTTGGTGCCGACTTTGGCCAACCATCGCCGCAGAATGGCTCGGGATTTCACGAAACTGTCGTACCCTCTGTGGCTGTAGCGCCTCCCTCGACTGCAGGCTCACAAGAGTCGCGACACTCGTACGCGCCTTTGCGAGTGCGAAACACCGACCGGGAGTCTTTGCCTAGCCGGCAACCACAGAACAATACCTCGACCGGCGCAGGTGATCCTCAATCTTGGTTTAGCAGCAAATCGAGCAGACCCAGCTCAAGCGAAGAGTGGCAAGAAGAGGCCCTGCTTTACCAGTCTCACTTTGATGGCTATGCCTCACACGAGCATCATGGTGGCCCTTCCAAGTAATGTGAAGGATCGGTCCGACCTTGACGTTATAAATTTCCTTTCCAAACCCCCCTCCTGCACATAGTAGTTCACGAAGAGTTCGATCATGGCTTTATGAATTATGCTTTGTTGATAGCTTTTATTGTTGATTCTGCCGTTCTGAGTTTTGTGGTTTATGCGTGCTTGTTGTTGGTTTTTATTAAAAAAAGACATTTGACTAAAACTTCCATCCCATCCCTTTCTATACTTGTCACTTTACTACATACCAATACGTACATACATGCACATGCGATTATATCCAGAAACGATTTGCTTTTACATCAATGTAATCTACAATATTTGAAGACTACAATGCATATATCAGTGATAATGAATTGATATTATTACCTTTAAAAAACATGGTTCGATACAATTAATTCATTGATTCTTTTGAAGCTTTCGTATTTGCGATTAAAGTTTTGGTAATGACAGATAAATTTTTCCTTGACATGAAAACACCACCCCCTTTGAAGTAGTACGGTCCAACAACAAAACTCAAGGCTTTTGATAGTGAGATCCACACATACAATATCGAGAGGGGGGCAAAAAAAAACTCAAAGTAGAGTCCAAGAAAGAAGATTGGTGAAAAGGGCTTTTTATAGAGCCTCAACTCGCTTTTCAAGTTTTTCAACGTCTGCTTTTTGCTGGTTGACACCCTGAGCGGTAGTTCCTTTTTCGGTCACGTTTGACGAAAGCTGTTCGATGGCTTGCAGGTCCTCATCCGTCAAGGTGTTGGAGCGTACCGGGCGGAAAGGGGCTGGTGATCCAGCACGAGACGTAAGGAACTATTCAAATACATGTTAGAATACTGGACATCAGATTGACGGGTTTTATGTGAGGGGAGAGAATTACAGAGCTAGCAGCGCTCAGCAGCGCAATCAAACTGGCCTGGACTACATCCTGGTGAATACCAACACCCCAAACAACCTCTTTAGACCCGGCAGCTGTGCACTGGATATAGGTTGCGGCGCGGACGTCTCTACCAACGCCAACTGAGTGTTCTTTGTAGTCCTGGACATCCAAGTCAATACCCAGACTGGAAAGTGCCTGGGCCAGGGACGAAATAGCACCGGGACCAACACCGGTAATTGGGTGTTGAATTCTGTCAATCTCGATAATTCCTGTGAAACGACGTTTGAGGTTACGCGTATCGGGGGCCTTGCCGGGTTCTGCTGGTACGGGAGAATGTGATCGGTCCGTAGTAATGTTGTAATCAATCAAAGTGAATCGAGGATTGGTCTTGAGATGATATGCGTTTTCAAAAAGTGCAACAATCTCACTGGGTCGAAGCTCACGGCTAAGAGTTTCTGTTTCTTTCTGAACAATTCGGCTAAACTCAACTTGGAGACCTCGAGGAAGGTCAAGCTCCAAGGATTTGAGAATAACCCAGGCAGCACCACCCTTGCCACTCTGGGAGTTGACTCGAATGACTGCTTCGTATGTTCGGCCAATATCCTGCGGATCGAGGGGCAAATAAGGTATTTGCCATTGGTCATCGTCCTGGGCACCGCTAGCTTCACGAGCAATGAAACCCTTTTTGATTGCATCCTGATGACTTCCACTGAATGCGCATACGACCAACTGACCGCCATATGGCCAGCGCTCATTGACTGGGATTTTGTTACTCTCCTCGACGACTTTGATAACCGAGTTCAGATCCGAGAAGTCAATGTTGGGGTGAATTCCTTGGGTGTAGAGGTTGAGAGCCAGGGTAACCAAATCGACATTGCCCGTTCTCTCTCCATTGCCGAACAAAGTACCCTCGACACGGTCTGCGCCAGCCATCTGGGCAAGCTCAGCAGCCGCCACTGCGCAGCCACGATCATTGTGAGGGTGAAGAGAGACAGCAAACTTTTTCCGTTCGGTCATGTTACGGCAGAAAAACTCGATTTGGTCTGCGTAAACGTTGGGAGTCGACATTTCCACTGTTGCTGGGAGGTTGAAGATCATTGGGTGCTCTTCCGTGGGCTCCCAGGCAGCTTTGACAGCTTCACAGACCTGCACAACGTAGTCGGGGTCTGTATCAGAGAATGTTTCGGGGGAGAATTCGTATTGCCATTCTGTTCCAGCTGTGGAGGGGTCATCCTTTGTAATCGAGCGTGCGTACTTTGTGCACTTGACGGCCAATGCCAGACTTTGTTCTTTAGTCATGCCGAAGACGATGCGACGGAAGCAATCGCTCGTGGCCAGGTAAAGATGTAGGATGGCCTTCTTAGAGCCTTTCAGGGAATCAACGGTGCGTCGAATCAGATCCTCTCGGCATGGAGAGAGGACTTGGAGCCAGACGTCGTCGGGAACGACGCCGGGAGTCTCGACGAGACGGCGAGTGAAGTCAAAGTCGGTTTGGGATGCCGATGGGAACGAGACCTCGATCTCTTTGTAGCCCAGCTCAACCAGCATGTTGAAATACTTGAATTTTTGGTCTCCATCCTATCTGTTTGTTAGTAACTGTGTGAGGATGTAGACTGCAAAGTCTATGAACCCACCATTGGGTCTACTAAGCTCTGATTTCCATCTCTCAGGTCGGTGGCAAGCCAGCGAGGAGGCTTGTCGATGGTTTTGTTCGGCCATTGTCGATCTGGCAGGTGCAGCGGCTGGAACCGCTTGTATTTCTTCGAGGGGTCTTTTAGCCTAGGCACAAGTTTCTAATTAGTGCTCAACTCTTCTCACCAAAGGTCAAGTTCCAAAGAACACAGTCATACATGGGCATCGTGAGGGTGGCCGACTCTCGGTCTCGCTGTCAGGTGGGGTGACAGTACAAAGAGCGGGGGTGAGGCGATGTTCGGCGGGGGTAGACAGGCGTCAGAGAAGATGGAAAAGTTGCAAATGGATGAAAGCTGACGATGGAACAGGCAGCAAGAGGTTCAACGGATGACTTATAAGGCGAGGAGTAATGGACAAGTTATGGTATGGTCGGGGTAGGACACCGAAGCTGCGTTGGTGACGGACTGACTCATCTATCCGTCCTATTTTTTTTTTTTTTTCGCCTCCGACTCCGGGGGTGGAATTGCGCCGCCGCCAGCCGAGCTTTGCCGATTAAAACATCACGATCTGCAGCTGGTTTTGTTCATTTTGAGGAAAAAGCTGGAGAATATCATCGCAATGTGTGAGTCATGCGTCTGTAGACAGGAGAGTATGAGTCACATTCTCCCTCCATGTGGTATGCTGCACAAAATGTTATTGGCCAATGGGTCAATGTGTATTACGAGCATGTCTAACATTGAACTATCGATAGTACAGGGTCAGTATACCATTAGTAGACTAGAATGAGACAGTACCATGATCAATTGAATCAATTGACATTGTTTACTGCTTCAATTGGAATATACTTAAGCAAATATACCGAGTCAGTTCGGATTCATAACAATAAACATGTTTTTATATGCATTGTAATACATATACACACCATGCAACAGCTATCTACATACCATCGCTCGCTCACTTCCGGCCCTTCGATTTACCCTTGGCATGAGCCTTTTTTGGACCGGCTTTTGACCGGCCATTGCGTTGCTCCTCGCGCTCCTTTTTTCCCTTCTTCCAGCCTCTACCCTCTTTGCGATCACGGGTATCGTCTAATCGCTTCTTCTCCTTGCCACTCAGCTTGCGCTTCTCCTTTTTCACCGCGTCGGACCCATTCAGCTCGGCCAAACCACGTTTGCGGGCGTCTTGCTTTTGCTTCTCGGTTTCGAACCAGGTTCGCTTGGGCCGCGCCATAATCTCAGCCTCGTGCTTCAGCAGATTCTCGCCCTTGGCGGTCTGCATCTCGACTTGGGCGAGTTGCTTCTCTTCCTTCTCCTCACGCAGAACCTCTTCGACCTCATCCGCAAAGCCTTCAATTTGCTCGGCCAGCTGGTCCGCAATCTTGGACTCAATGACACGGCTGATGATCTTGGCGCCTTGGGATTTGCCGGCTTTGACTGCTGCTCTGACAACTTTGCGGTCTGGGTCGGCTGCCAATGTGCAAGCTCGACCAGACCGTCCTGCACGCGCAGTACGACCGACACGGTGAAGATAGATTTCGTGTGTCTGGGGCGCTTCGTAGTTGATGACCGTCTCGACTCCTTTGATATCAAGACCACGAGAAGCAACATCGGTTGCTAGCAAAAAGGCCACGCGGCCATCACGGAAGTCTTCCACACTTTTAATACGCTATACATATAGTTAGCAACCCAACATAAATCGTGATACCTGACATATACATACCTGTTCCTGGCTCATGCTACCGTGCAACTCTGCAGCCTTCAATCCAAACAAGCCAAATATAACCCTGACACGATGGGCCTCTTTCTTTTGACGGAAAAAGATAATCACCCGCGATGTGTAGATTTGCTGGCACAAATGCACGAGAGATGCCAGTCTCTTGTCTTCACGGCCCGGCCGGAGGCGTACGAATTCCTGAACAAGAGTGCCAACAGTCTGTTTCTTGGAATCGACCATCAGACGTACCGGCCGGTTCAGGCCCACGCGAATGAGCTTGTCCACCGAGTCTGTCATGGTAGCAGAGAAGAGCATCGTTTGGCGTGACTTTGGAATCGTGGTCAAGATTTCGTTCAATTCGTCGGCAAATCCATCTTCCAGCATGCGGTCAGCTTCGTCAAGAACAAGAATTTCGAGTGTGTCAACGGTGAAGCTGGCCGAGTTCCTCATATGGTCAATGAAACGACCGGGAGTTGCAATGATAATGTCCGGTCTCTTCTTCAAGATATTCTCTTGCTCACGCAGACTGAAACCACCGATGAGCTGACAGAATGTGATGTCCGTATAAGTGGCGAGCTTTGTGGCGACGTTGTAACACTGGACAGCCAACTCACGCGTTGGCATGAGAATGGCAACCCGACTGGTAGGAACTTTGCGTGGCCGGTAGAGGAGACGCTCTAGGATAGGAATGAGAAAAGCGCCAGTTTTACCGGAACCGGTAACAGCGCCACCAACAACATCTTTACCCAACAGTGCCACGGGGATGGCCTTGCGCTGAACTGGCGTCGGGTTGGTGAAGCCGACAGCTGCCAGACCTCGGAGAATTGGCCGCGAAAGGTTATAGTTTTGAAACGAGCCACTGGCTGAATCTTCCGTGTCCTTGGCTGCGGTTGAGTCTTCTGGTGCAAAGAAGGCCTTTCTCTTCTCGAGCTCTTCCTCGTTCTCGCTCTCAGACTCTGATTCCTGATCTGAGGCGATATCGTCTGGGTGTGCAACAGGAGAAGCAACCGAACCTTCAGAGTCCGACCCTGCATCTTCATCTTCATTTTCTTTTTCACCTTCACTTCCCTCATCTTCCTCCTCGTCCTCGTCTTCGCCATTGGCTCCCATGCCGAATCCATCGGCCGCCAGCAACTCGTCATCGTCGAAGTTTGGCATTTCCGACGTCTCCAGTTCACTCTCTTCATCATCATCACCCTCTTCTTCGGCATCGCCGCTCAACCCAGCTTCATCACTATCAAATCCTTCGAAATCTTCCTCCTTTTTCTTTGCAGCCTTCTTTTTCTTCCTTTCCTCATCATCCGCCTTTTGCAGCTTGCGGCGAGTGATAATGTCGTCAATATCAACAGCCTTTTTGTTCCCATTGACATTCCTCTTCTTATCATCGACTTCCCACCCATCAAATTCCTCCAAGGTATCCCGGGCCGCATTACCACCAATATCAAACTCAAACTCAGGATCCAGAGCCCCATCATCCTTTGTGTCATCCAGCGCACCCTGCTCATCATCATCCTCATCTTCTTCCTCTTCGACTCCGTAGCTCTTACCGTTCAACTCATTGTCCCTGGCGGTACCATTCTTCTTTGACTTTTTCTGCTTTTTCTGTTTTGCCGGCGCTTCGGTGAGGTCGCGTTTGCGTTTTTTGGAGCTTTGAGACTTTGGAGCGTCGGGGAGTTCTTCGGCGTCTTCAATTGGGCCGCCCTCATCGTCAGAGAGTGTCAGGACAAAATCATCATCGGGTTTTCTTCGAGATGGCGCCATGTTGACGGTATTGTATAAAAAGACGGGGCGATTTTGTTCAGAATTTCACCAAGTACTTAGTGAACAATAACAAATAGATAAAAAAACAATCAATCAAAACAATATATAGTCGAAAGGGGTTTCAAAAGGTGAAAAGTCACCTTCAAAATCTCTTATCGAGGTCAAAATCATTTGCTTCGGGAGGAGAAAAAAAAAGTTTCCAGATAAGATAAGGCGGTGAATTTTGAGCGGCAGAAAAGGGTTACCTGGAGGGCCCCGCCTCGCCGCCTTGTAGATGAGAGTTATGAAGATTATAGTATTAATTACTATTAGTGTCGCAATAGAATGTTTGCTCATAACAATGGAGATGCAAGGGGTTTATTGCAGAACGAGGCCGTTTACAGCCATGCAACTATCACGTCTACCAAGACCTCCGCGAAAGAAAGAAAATGGACGATTTGTAGAACAGCAAACCAACAGCCCAAAGCAACGTACAAAAATAAACCGAAGCAAGAGTATAGCCACTGCGGGGTCTATTTGACAGATAAAAAAAAGAAAACAATCGCGCCGTCAATTCCCAGTTCTTTTCTTTTTCCAATCCAGACACGAAGCCGAAATACGAGACATCTAACACCGAGTCGATGAGACTGTAGAGATCATTGAAAAATAAAAAAAAAAGATAAAAAAAAATTAAAAAAAAGACAGAATAAAAGTGAAGAAAAGGGGGAGAAGAAGACAAGAGAAATGAAAACAAAAATAAAATAAAACCAAATCAAAACCCAATACTTTACCCCAACCAGCAAATCATGCGCTAAACAACCCATTTCTACCCATATTCAAGAAGCAAGCAACCGCCAGAAGAGATCAGATTGCAATCGTCAAGTGCCGTGAGGTCACAGTTTCCGCCAGTAGCGGTGTCATGAGAGCCACCATTGGTGCCATAGGTTGCCTTACGGCATCGTACACAATCCAAGAGTAGTATTGTACCAAGCGAGTCCTTCGGATCAGCGTAGTGAGATGCAAGGAGGCATTGCGCTGGGTGTGGGCGACACTGCCGGTATGCTTTGTAGTAGGAAAGGATTCTCACAGTGCTTGTGCACTCGCAGAATATATCAAGTTGTCAAGCAAATTTTTCGTGCAGGACATATCAAATCTCGGCATAGTGTCATAATCATCCGAGTTGTGCCAGATGAGTGGTCGATAATGAAAGTTCAAGAGACGGCTACCAGAAACGGCCAAACGAAAATTAAAGCAATCCTTCCTCTCCAATGCCAGGTAACCCAACACCAGCAACATTGATATTTTGGCCTTGCATGACGCCCCCGAGATTGAGGTTGCGACCAGCAAGTTGAAGATCGGGATTGCATGGTGGAGAGTGTGACTTGTGGTATTTAAGTCCGTTCAAGTTTTTGTACCGCTTACCACATACTTCACAGCGATACGGCTTCTCCTTCTCCATTCCCAAAGTGCCTGGATAAGGAGCGGAGGTCTCTGGGTTCACGATCGAGAAAGTACCATCGCCGTTTTCGTGTAATTGTTGATTGTTGTGGCCATGCTATGGAAATATTAGAAAATATGCATATTAGTTATTACTCATGCCCGACTTACAGCTTTGTGATATTTCAATCCGTTTTGGTTCTTGTATGCTTTTTCGCAACCGATGACTGGACATCTGAATGGCTTGGGCTCTTCGTTGGGAAGCATGCCCAACGAAGTGTCAGGGACTCCGGCAAGCATCTGCTGCTCACGTATGCGCCTCGCGATGTCACTGTTGGGGCCATACTGGGAATTGCCCAGTTTCATGTGTGCGTGGGAACCACCACTTCCAAATCCTCCACCAGGACTGAACAGACGTTTAGCCGGCTCATCAATGCAGAGGTCAACCATGTCGTTAGAGCCCCCAAATCCGGGGAACTGCCCATTGGCGGGGAGGCCACCAGCTTGCATATTGAGATCGTTAAATCCTCCAATGACACTTTCGTCCAACTCAGCAGGTGTTCCTGGTCCTGAGGAATCAGGGGTATTTCGGAACTGGGCATTTTGGAGAGGATTGGACGACAAAGTTGGAGTGTTGACTGAAGACACTGTGGGGTTGTTTTGAAGAACGGTGTGTCCAGGTGCAACTGGCGTGCCAGGTTGAGACCCGCGCAACCCCTGGCCTTGGAGCATACTGAGATTGAGTTGTGGAACCCGTTGATTGGGAGAGCCAAACCCGCCTTGGGTGGTGGGAATTTGCGAGAACATCTGAGAAGAGGAGTCGCCAACACCCATTGCATCGTCCATCTCCATGTCGTCAATGGTATCAAGATCTAAGTGCTGTTGTGAAGGTGCAAAGTTGCTTGTATCTATGGTCTGGTTTGGGTTGAACTTTGGCTGGCCGTTGGCGGAGCTGGATGGCATTCCGCGGTCTTGCCCGTGGCTCTGGGATTGTGCGACAGCGGCAGCGGCAGCAGCCATAGCAGATCGATTGTCACCTTGGCTAGGGCGCTGACTGTGCTGAGGCGACTTCTGCGCATGCGCTTCCTCGTAGTGTTGTAGCAGATCATGCAAGGTGGGAAGGGTAATTCCGCAGCAAGAAAAATCACGCATGAAGTTTGCTTCCAATTTTGGCAAATACGAAGAGGAGTGGAACGAAGGCGATTGGAAGGTAAACGGAGAGGTGCCGGTCATGATAATACTAGGAGACGGTCAGTCAATGGCGCCACTGAAGATCACACGGTCGGACGGTGCCATGCACAGACAAAAGACCGAGTGTAAATGATAAAAAGGACGAAGGAAGACGAACTCATCTCGAATCCAGCTGCCAACGGAAACTCCGCCCCAGCTCATTCCTCCGACCAGACTACCGGCCAGAGACTCGCGACGGGGCTTCTCACGATTCGAGCCCATCACCGAGATGGGTTTTGTGCCATTCCCCCACTGAGCCATACTGGCACCCATGGAATCTTTGCGGGCGGCAGCTGCCTTGTAGACAGCGCTCGCGCTGGTCGCGGCAGGATTGGAGAAACTACCTGGGCGGTCATTGCTGGCAGCTTTCTGCAGGGCAGACGTCAGGTTGGATGCCTGCTGTCCTGGCGGCGAAACTGAGGTCTGGCGCGCAGCAATGTCGAAGGGCATGGACTGGCCGCTCATTGTGTATGCGTCTAGTGGCGGGGAGGGAAAGAGAGGAAAGGGTTGAATGTCGTCGTCGGTCTCGACCAGGGTCGTCGAGCCCAGGTACAGTGCGCGATCTGCAGGCTTTCGCACCCACAAGGCAGGCTCTTTCCCACGACTCGGTGGCTTGCGAGAGAAGTACGAGGTGATGCCGAAGCCGACAGGAATGCTACTGGGGGTCGAGGCTCCGGTGGAGGAAGCGTGGTCAAGGTCGCTGATTGACGGCGAGTAGTGGAGAGATGGAGGCGAGGTGGTCTCTGAAGCGTCACTCATGAGCAAGTGCGGGTCGTTGCAGGGTGAGGATGGGCAGGATGAGCGAGAGCAGATGGATTGTTGGGGGGGTTGGTTGATGCGAGCAGCCGATAACAATTATTGGGCTCGCTCGGTTGCTCGAGAAGTTTCGCTGCCGGGGTGGCGAGGTGAGGGGAAAATGTAACGATGGCAGGAGAGGGACGTCACAGAAGAGGATGCACAGAAGAGCGCTGGCTCTCGTGGACGCCAGATTAGATAGCTGCCTCGATGCGTGGTGCTTCCGACAGCAGCAGTTGTTGCTCTCAGAGAAAAAAAAAGAGAGAGCGTGGACGATCGAAGAGGGGACACGACGGGTGGAGGATGCATAGGTTGGTTTCAATACGGGGATCTCGTTCCGGGTCAATACGCGGCCGTATTAACCGTTAGTCCACTCGGCGCGCGGCGGCCTTGGGTAAGCGGAAGCGTTTGGAGATGCCGTCAAGAGGCAGAGCATTCTACATAGATTGGGTGTGTTTGCTCTAATTAGATGCATATGTATGTGTATATGTATATGTATACACGATGTTGTGCACATAGTCCTTCTGGGTCAAGTGGTGCTTTGCGTATGGAGTAAATTATAGGCGGACGCTGCTGGGGACTCGCCATTACATGCATACATAATACGGCGATGTTACGAGTCACACACATGTGGTGTGGGTTCAGCTGTTTACGTTTCCAGCACAGAGAGGAAGCGAGCCCAACCACGCCGCCATTATTGTGCTGTTATAGCTTATTCCGTATTTGCAGCTGGCGAACCAATCCTCCCCATTCTTCTTTTTATTGTTATTCGAAGCGAAGCAGAGCAGTTGCCCGCGTCATGATTCATCGTGTCCGGCAGGCCGCCCGACCAACCTCGCTACGACAGATGCGGCCAGTGGGGGGCTTGGCGGCGATCTGAGCAATCACAGCACGGCTCCCTCCGAGACATATGAAATTAATTCACTATTATTGTTTGCATTTCATATTTAACAGTTGTTATTATTGCGCTCGCTGTCAGGCGTTCGCGGTGGTGGGGGGATGGATGCATAATAAGCAGCAGGATGCGTTGATACAGTTCGGTCAGCGAGCCGGTGGCGGCGGACATGCACAATATTAATAAGGGAGAAGAACATCACCGCTCCTATAATTGATACAATTAATATAATCAATATAATCAGTATTACTATTATAAATTATAATAATGAGATCAGTCAGTCCGGCAGCGATGAACGGAGCTGTAATTAATCATTCCATACAGCCGACGTATGTAATTATATTACCTCTCAATACAGTAGCGCCGGCCTAGCCGCCAGCCGCCACCAATGGCAGCGCGCCTGAGGACCAGCCGACAAACGGCATCCCTGCCTGACTAAGGCGACCCACGCCCGCTCCGTCCCCGTCTGATTGGTCGGCTCTGCTCCACTCACCCAGCGCCCCGGAACCGCTGTAATCTGACTGGGCGCCTACATGTATCATCATGTATTTGTTGTTCCATGTATGTATTGGATGTGCTGTAATTCGTCTGCCACTCTGTCATTTGTATCAATACGTACAGCCAAGCAATGCATTACTGTACTCCTTCTATTCTGCCAAATCTCCCAACGCCTAGTTTCTGGACATTTGTTCGCCCTTCGACAGCCTAGTTGCTGCTAGCAGCCTGCTAGGAGGACTGCCTAGCATTCCGCCTGTGAGCATGATCCAATAGTCGACTCATCAATGTTAGCATGCCCCGTGACCTGCCCCAGCCCCGTAAGGAATGGGGTTTCGGGCATTTTCCAGTGTGTAATTGACTACATCCTACGTAATTGCACGTATGTCCAAGGCTGCGCGCTAGAGTTCCCCATTAATGATGTTTAAGTTCTTGTTTAAGTTTTGTTTCATCGTTTAACTGCTGCTGCATCGCAACCCATTATTCCAACTCCGGTTAGGCTTGATGTTCTTTAACGCGAATAGCCTCGCATTTTATTATTTTTTTTGGACTCGTTAATATGTAATTCCCAGCTAATAGTTAGACAAGGCTGTTCAAAGCCTCACCTTTTTAGCGTGCCGCCAAGTCTGTAACACCAATTTGCCAATTTTGCCACTTTCTTCAAAATACGTATACAGCTCCGCTCCGTACATACAAACAGCAAACAATGTCCATCCTCTGTAAAGAGTAATTAATTAATTATGCAACTTATCATCTTGGCCGGCAACTGACTCGATAATCTCAGCACTGGCGCCTCAATGGCCCCATTAATTAATTATCCCCGGTCGTATAGGCCCATCTCAGACGAACGGAATCAGATCGTCTCCAATCTCCGGCCCAATGAGGGTGAACGCCCGCTGATCGTAGGCATGTCGCATATCATTATCACCTCGACTCCAGTTTTTATCTATCACGTGGAGATGATCAACATTCTCCTATTTTATCATTTGAGTGATTCGTTTATCAAGTACGTATTACTACTACATCGTTATGTAGCACGACATCCGGGTGCTTTTTGTCGGTATTCGCCCTTCCAAACGGCAAATACACGCCGGAAAACGCCAATTGGCTCAATCCATAGTGCAGCACGTCTAATTGCTGCTTAGTATTTACACGTGCATTATTATTATTATTATTATTATTATTACTACGTACTATTGGAACTTAGTACGTACTCTGGATTATTACTAGTGTTGGCACTAGAGGTGGGCATGTGATCGACCCCTATCTGACAGATCGACATTACCCGTTTCAGAAGCTCGAGTGCGGACGGAGTAGTACCGAGACAAGTTTACCAGTTGGCTCGAATAGGGGCGTGATCAGCTGGCCCGTTGGCTCCAAATCTGGACAAATTCATCTCGTGCTTTGCTTTAACCAGATTAAGAGACCTCCGAGTGCTGTACACCCCGTAAAAGCAACTAATTGGAACAAGCAGGTAAGTTGCTTGGAGGGGGGTTCTTCCCTGTGGCTAGTTGCGCCCGGTTTATATAGAATTATATAGAAAATCAATATCAACTTATACAGAAATAATATTTTATATCTTTTTAGTGCTAGGATTACTATCTGAAGTGATGCAATTATTCTGTCTTATTTCCTCCCAGTGAGTGAAGCTCCCAGGTGCCAGAGATACGTACGGAGTATATTTGCTGGATGATCATTCTCTTGGCTTGCGACTGACTGGCTCTCCCTTGCAGTATCAAACGGTCGGCGCCCGGCAGAGGCTGAGAGCATAGTTTGTACTACGTACTACCTGCGTCAAATGATGTACAGAGTAATTACTACTCGGTATGTAGTTGCGCGCTCTCACAGGCTTCGAATTTGATTGGTTTCACGTTGCCAAGGGAGTCAACACCAGTATCGCTGCTCTTTTATTCGACAATAATTACGGGGTACTGTAGTAAATAAACGACAGCTATCTTCAAAAGATACAGCGGTGAGCTGCGAGACATGCTCCACCTGCCATTATTCGTGTTGAGTGCCAGCTGATAGAGCAGTCCAAAGTACTTCGTAGCAATGCGAAGAGCAGTATCCTGGGTTTTGACATCCAGAGAACGTAATTACAGATCAGGGTCCATGTTGCAGCGCGGCCAAAGCTTCTCGAAGCTTTCCTGCGCTTCTAGTTCAGCTTCCACTTGATAGTTAGCTTTCCCAAATGGGCATTTATATGCTGATCTTTAGTATAATAGGAAAGGTGTAAAGTTATAATTAAGCTTAACCCGTTGAGGGAAGTAGTGGGTCTGTCAAACAGTGCAAACATCTCTTGCGATTGCTTTATCGGATTTTTGAATTTTTGAGCCCCGAATTTAATGCACTACGATTTAGTGCTGCTGTTTTTGTGCACAATCTAAACCGCAATTCGAATTGCGCTATTCTCTGTGAAGAGCCTTTAGGTCAATTTGGTTCATTGGTGTATCTTCGTTTGATTAGAGTCGCAGCCATGGAGGGGAATCCGGTAACTACTCTCTCTCACAATCTTCCAAACATAGCCATTGACCAGTGCATATGTATAGGAATCCACCAACAATAGCTCTGACAGGGCGCCTATCGATGGTCCTCCAGCAAAGAGGGCAAAAATTGACGACTCAACCAACCCCGAAACCAACGCACCAACCACCGAGCGAAGGCGGGGTATAGCTCCCATCAAAGCAGAGTACGTCGAATTGTTTGATTGTGGAGAAAACTTCTAATCAAACTAAAAATTCTTTTTTAGATATCTTGTGAACTTCAACACCAACCAGCCTACCACTTCGATTTCGGCACAAGATGACGACACAGCCGAGGGCGCTGCCCACCAGGAACGCGCGCCGGGACAGGAAAAATCCAAGCGCAGAGCCAAGGTTTCTGGCCAAAACACGGGACGCAAATTCGGCAAATCGAACGACGAAAAGGGTCTTTGCTCGTCGAGGAGCAACCATCCCGAATTCTCGCCGTCCGAGTGCACCTACGGCGACAAATGCAGATTTGAGCATGATCTCCGGTTGTACTTGAAGGATTACAAGCGTGAAGACCTACACACGTTCGATGACATTTGCCCCGTTTGGCAGGCTAGGGGAACGTGTCCTTCGGGGTGGAGATGCCGTTTTGTTTCTTCCCATATGACCGAGCGAGACACACCCGACGGCAGACGCGAGCTGGTGCTGGTCGAGGATGAAGAGCGCAAAGAGAAATCGCAGTTTGTGTCGGCCGCAAATGAGGATGGTTTGGTGAACTTGGTGTCTGCAGATGCCAAAGAATCACTTAGAAAGAAGCAATATAAGACTGCCAAAGCCGACGAATACGCCTCTTGGATTGAGCTGAATACAAAGGAACTTGAAAGATACCTTCATCACGGGTACAAGCGTGATAACGAGGATACCGCAGACAACGAACAAACTACAAAGCCCGAAGAAGCGCGGGAAGAGAACCGAGCTCTGTACACAGAACCTCCCTTTCTCCCCTCTGAGAAAAGGAGAATTTATTTCGGTCCAGAAACTCCTGTCCTTGCACCATTAACGACCCAAGGAAACTTGCCATTCCGCAGACTCTGCACGGATCTCGGTGCACAGTTCACGTATTCGGAGATGGCGATGAGTCTGCCACTGCTGCAAGGACACAAGGGAGAGTGGGCACTTCTGAGGGCCCACCAATCCGAAATGGCACCTCCAACGCTATCTTCTAAAGCGAATGTTGTTCAGGGCTACGACCTCTCCCGAGACTTTAAGTTTGGAGCTCAGATCGCGGTAAACAAGCCGCAATACGCCGTCAAAACAGCCGAGGTCTTGACGGCCCTCACCCCGAGTCTCCGCGTCATCGATCTCAACTGCGGCTGTCCGATTGATTTAGTCTACCGCGAAGGTTCTGGGTCTGCTCTACTCGACTCACCTGGTAAATTAGAGAAGATCTTACGTGGTATGAACGCAGTGTCGGGAGAGATTCCTATCACGGTTAAAATCCGCATGGGTACCAAAGATGGCCAGCCTACTGCGCTCAAATTAGTCGAGCGGTTGATGGACGGTGGCCATGATGCCCAAGTCACAGGACTTGGCCCGCCTGGTATCGCAGCGATTACTCTCCATGGTCGTAGCAGACAACAAAGATATAGCAGAAGTGCAGACTGGGGGTACATCTCTGAATGCGCAGCCCTTGTCAAGAGACTCCGTGAGCAGTCAGACGAGCTCTCGGACACTGTTCGAGAGCCTGATGAGCGCCAGCAGCCAAACGGCGGCAAGGTGTACTTCCTTGGAAATGGGGATTGTCTCTCGCATGAGGATTACAACAACCATCTCCAAAACGCCAATGTCGATACAGTGATGGTTGCCCGCGGCGCCTTGATTAAACCTTGGGTCTTTGAAGAAATCCAGTCGGGCCAGTATCTTGACAAGTCCGCATCGGAACGCCTGGCGCTGGTCGAAAAGTTCGCCCGTTATGGAATGGATACATGGGGCTCTGATGAGCATGGCTTAGGAACCACGCGACGCTTCCTGCTAGAGTGGCTAAGCTTTGCATACCGCTATGTTCCTGTGGGCATCTTGGACTACCTCCCGCCAAGAATCCAGGATAGACCGCCGGCGTTTAGAGGCAGGAATGAACTTGAGACACTTCTCGCAAGCGACAATTACAAGGATTGGATTAAAATAACGTGAGTCATGCGTTCCGTAGACCGTGGTGTTCTAAACTAACATATTGCAGCGAGATGTTCCTTGGGCCAGCTCATCCAGGGTTCAAGTTTGAGCCTAAACACAAGAGCAATGCGTACGATGGAGAGACCCAGGGCTAAGTAGATATTACATTATGCACATTTTGCACAAAAAAGTAGATATTTGTTTATACACAGTACTTAGCATATCCATCTTTAATAGATTATATAGAGATTGGAGACTTGGTGTACCTAGTTACTCGACTCTGATTGGCTAGAGACTAATCCGCCTCATCCACGTGCATAAACCGCGGTGCCGCCAACTCTCGCGCCTCCCAACTGCTTCACAACCTTCCCTAGACCCCTCTTCTCACCCAATTCGCATACCGGACAGTTCGAGGACATCGCAAACACAAGCCCCTCATATGTAATGTCCATAGATCTCAACTGGGAGGCCGCAACCTCTGGGCCCGATGGCGAAGAGCTTGCGGAGCGAATCCGCTCCTTCATCCACGACAAATTCCAGCAAGTTCCTCTGCCGCGCTTCATCCGCTCAGTCCATGTTCACTCTTTTGAATTTGGCAAAATCGCCCCGGAGCTCCAGATAAAAGACCTGTGCGATCCGTTTCCTGATTTCTATGAGGAAGATGACGAAGATGGTAGCACCACGTCGGATACCTCCAGCGACGCAGCGAATCGGCGCAGTATGGCGAGCCATGCAGGCACGGAGGGATTTGATGGGTATACAGGGCCTTCGGAATTTACGACGCGGTCATCTACGTTAGATCTCCGACATCAGGCATCTCTGCGCGCCCCAATTGGGTTGGGCGATCATCTGAACTCGCAATTCAGATCGGGATCTCCAAGTATCCTGCCCGGAGGGACGTCGAATCTGGGATATCATTTAATGATGGGGAACTTATCCGGAGCTCAGACCCCGCTGGCTGCCGTTGCGAGCGGTTCACCGTTTCACCCTGGATGGCCGGATGCCATGGACGACACTCGCAGCAGGGCAGACTCAACAGTACATGGTGGCGGAAGGGATGGAATGCGCCGGAATTCAGAGATCGAGGTTGATAACCACTCACCATCTCGACCGTCGACGGCGAATACCAATCCAACGCGTCTCTCGCAGGGACCAAGTATCGAAGGCAATTCCTCCAACGACCCCACCGTCATTTATAACGACCATACGCCTTCGACGGCACACACTCATGCTCGCGACCACTCCCCTTCAATCATGGTCGAACCCCATGAACCACCACAGCATCTACGCGAGCGCCGTCCGGAGGATTTCCAAGTTATATGCCGCGTCAAGTACGCCGGGGACGTGAAACTTTCCCTTACAGCCGAGATTCTACTCGACTATCCAATGCCGAGCTTTGCCGGGCTCCCGCTAAAATTAAACATCACAGGTGTCACTTTTGACGGTATCGCTGTTGTCGCCTATATCCGGCGACGAGTGCATTTATGTTTTCTGTCCCCAGAAGACGCAGACGCCTTTGGCGAAGAAGAACCTCCAAGTCGTGCTGCCACCAGCGATGATGGCGAGAACCAGATTCCGGCGAAACGGCGCTTTGGTAGTCTGCTCCAGCAGATTCGTGTGGAAAGCGAAATCGGCCGCAACGAGAGCGGCAAGCAAGTCCTCAAGAATGTGGGCAAGGTCGAACGATTTGTGCTTGATCAAGTCCGCCGCATATTCGAGGATGAGTTCGTTTTTCCCAGCTTTTGGACGTTTCTTGTATAATCTATAAAAATTGGCAAGGACTTGGGCACGTTGTACGTTATGGCTAGATGAAGTGATGTGATCATGACGAGACTCGTTGCGAAGGGAATACTCTTTGTTTTTTTATCAATCGTATTTAATTACAAACATAATTCGGACTGCAGAAGTGAATCCCATAAAATACCACGCCCCCCAATCTATCACCCCTTCTTCAACAGAGGTCTCCCCACCTCCAAACACGATCGATATGAACACAATAAATGCATAGTTCGTCCTACTGACAACCATTGCGCCGAGCAGATAATCAAGCTTGTGCCGAGGCAAATGCTACTCAAACTTCGTAATCCATCATTTTTCGAGCTTCTGAGCTTTTTAATGCGACATTTCTTACTGAGATAAATTGCATACCAGGTATGGGTGGCTTTCACAACAGCATCAAACGTCACACAGCTAGTAGTTAGTAGCAGTTCATCGGTCTTTCTTGGGGGCACTGTCAGCCTCAGAGACCTTGTCACCCAAGTTGTGGTACTCGCGTTGCAAGCCCTCGGCTTGCTTCTTCAAGGTCTCGATGTCTCGGTCCTTGGCCTCGAGCTCCTTCTTAAGACGGCCAATCTCGCCCAAGTTTCCGGCTTCGGCAACACGGGCGGCATCCTTACCGCCAGCCTTCTTGTCGCCTTCGAGGAGCTTGACGCGGTCTTCGAGACGGAGGACATCAAGGATCATGATGTATGTGCGGTTGAGGATGAGAGAGAGGAAGAGCGTGAAGCCACAGAGGTACATGTTTCGCTGCGAGTAGAATTTGCGGGCTTGGACTTCCATGCGTTCGGCACCAAGGGCGGCGGCTCTGCTATTCATTGTTAGCGGGTGCTCAACTTAACTGCAGGGTTCGATTGGAATTTCACTGACCCAACACCGGTAGTGTCTTTGGAGTAGGCGGCCATTTCGAGCTGCACCCGGTAAACCCGGTTGACGCTGTCAATGAAGAGGATGAGGATGAAAATGAACGTGATCTAACACACACACACACACACACAAAAAATATACAATTAGCAGGATTCGTTCCATGAGAGTGGAGTTTGACTATACCTTCAACCCATACTGGAGTTTTGCTATCAGAGGGCTTTCCGAAATAAAAGCGAAAAGCTTTCTCTTCACCGCGTAAGGAAGAGGGACGATGAGGCCCATGAAGACCACCATCTCAAAGACGAGAAGGAGGAAGACCTAGCACAATCTATCAATATTGTATCCCAGGTAAATCGTACGTACTTTCAATACTTACGAGGCTGTAGTAAAGCGTCATCGTGAGGGTTCGGCCTGCAAGCTATTTGAGAGTTAAAATCAACAGACGATCGAAAGCTTACAGAGCAACTTACACTGTTGATTTTCTTGTAATATCGAATTAAAGACCCTGGGATGAGCAGCGTGGAAGAAAAGGGCAAATTGGTGCGATGGTGGAGGAAGATGATATGAGGAGAGGTGGTCGTTTTCGTGCAGCCTAAATGTCGGATACGTCATTGCCTGGTGCCAGCTGCCGAGCGCGAGTAGGAAGCCACGTGACTTCTCCGCCAAGCCTTTGTTTACTCTTTCCTTCGACGACCATCACAGCTGGTGAACTGAAGTCGTTCGGTTTCGATCTTTGTGGCCTGTCAAGTTAGGTTACGAAGATGGTTGGCTTACAGTTTCTAACGGCAAACAGAATGCAAGACTCAGGTTTTTTTGCGGCGCTGCCATGGCACCGCCCGTGACTCACCACCATATCTCAGGGCCACTAACTGTTAACAAATCAGAGACTCGAAGTATAGACGGTAATTAATGTGGTTGCAGATCTACGGTTGAACGAGAACTCTCTCCCGAAAACTGTTATGGAAGCTGAGAATTTCTTGTGAGTCATTTGGCTAGAATACTAGTAGTATTGTTCTAAGCCTCACAGCGCTGTCTGCGCCGCATTCTTCGGACAACAAAATCAATTCATGACCTGCCAAACCATCTGAGTCAAGAGATCATCACATCAATTTGGCCGTTCCATCGCTTCCAGAACCTATTCTTTGTCTCGCAGGCATACAGCCTAGCGTACTTTTTCTCATTTGAGGTCTGGGAATAAGCGCTCAGATGACCATCGCAGCATGCATATCAATGGACGCGTATACAGGCCTAGCCGCTTGGTGTGGCTGCCAACAGGGCCTTATTGGCGCTGAGTGGAGCATGCAGTTCGCGAGTTTAAAGAGCAGTAGTGCCGCCGGCAGCCTCAGCTCTAGGCCTGTCCTGCCCGACTTAGGAGAACCAAAGGATGTGTCGTCAGTCTCGGGAAATTGCTCATCTTGGCCGAATATAGGTGATACTCAAAGGTGACGGCATTTTTCGGTCTACAAGGTATTTGTAATTGCATTTGTCCTATGAGGGTTTGATCCTGCGTTGATGTTGGGTCACGACGAAGGACTAGGGGTGGTGGCACCGCTTGAAAACAGGAAAATGACAAGATTTCGGAGTGAAAATCAAATTTCGTTCCCCAATCAGATCTTTTCACGCGTGTATTATTCTCCTACGAAAGCAAGAGATCACTCTAAAGGTTGTTCAGAAAGGAGGGGGAAAAGAAAAACCCTGGGCCGTCGTAGATTGCCACCTTGCGGCCATAGGCTATGCTCCAACTGGCGTCTGCAGTACACTGCATATCTATCACATACTTACGCGCAAATGGCGTGCGATGACTTGGAGTATGTGCAGCCTGTCAAAGCCACTAGTCGCCGACGATACCATTTTCCACCCTTCAACTCCAAGGTTATTCGGCCACTTGACCATTTGGAGCAAAAGAGAACAGTCATGCGGTGCCATCGTCATTTGGAGCTTGACACTATCGAGCATTGCCTAAAGGAGGTGTCACACACGCACGCGCTCACTCGTATCCCGACTCCCTTGTTCCTTTGTACTTAGCTGCAGACACCGAATAAGAAAATAGGGGATTCATCGGGTTAGCCGACACGCGGGGGGTTCCACCGGACGCATGGAGCTACAATTAGTTCATATCAGACGACCAACAGTTGACGCTCAGAGGGATGCCGATTCGCTGGGTAGGCGGTCTCGGTAGCTATGGACGTATTCATCGTTGAACAGTTACTGGTAGTATGCATGGTGACATGCAAAAAGTTTTTGTTTTTTTTTTTTTTTCTCGAACACCCTTGTTTTACCGCTGGCTCCTTGGAATTGCCTACGTACACGTAGTAATATAGTAATACGCAAGGATTTACGGCACAATGACAAGCTTATCAATAAATGCTATAGGGTAAATTCTGGGTGCTAACAAAATATATCAATGGCTACAAAGAGGCATTGTAACATGAAACATAAGTGAAGGAGCGTAATTGAATGTACAAAACAGACAGGCGTAATTAGGTACAGAAAAAGAGAAACCAAAAAACAAAAAAAAAATGGATGTTGCCACCATTCTTTAAAATGACCAATACTGAATCGTATGGTAATAGAAGCGAAGTATAAGGAAACAAGGGTTGGCCCGAAAGGCAAAATATTCGAACATAAGCGGCGGGTTCACACGGCGGATAATTGATATTCGAGAGCGCAGTTTCAAATGAGCAGTGCTTGAAGTACGTTGATGCCGAAAAAGAAAACTGAATTGTAATGCGTACGTTGTTCAACCAATCTATACTCGGTGACATCAGCATTGGGAAACTTGGTTCATGATTGAGCCCTTTTCACCTACATCAATCATTGTCTAGCCGCCGTGCAGAGGGCACATGAAGCCGTCCTTCCGCGAGACCTTTTTCTCGGTATAATGGCCAGGCTGGCCAGCATTGGGACAGGTGACAAGAGGGATCTCCAGGACCTGGCACCCACAGTCGAACTCGGAATACCAAATAGAACACATGTTGCCGGTTTTGATACACGGTTTCGGGTATGAGTCTTGGTGTAGAGAAGAGTTGAAGAAGTTGGTTTGGTTGCTTGAAAAGAGGAAAAAAGCTGGCTGTGTTTTTCGTTTGCCTTTGGTGATATAAAAGACTTGCTTGGAATGCTCTGGTGAATGATAAAAAGAGAAGGGGAAACAAAGTGTTCTCCTGGCTCCTTTATATAAGTTGCGGCTTTCTAGATTCCCTTGAGGCGCGTCATAAAGAAACTGGCAAGTGTGACTCGATGTGGTAAATGACTTCAGGGCCACATTTCCAAGGGACAAGGGTTTTTGGTAATTAGAAGCTGTTGGCGGCGTTATGTAGACGTCAAAAATGATCTGCGAGGCAACTACAGCAAGATCTGCTGCACCAACATCAAATATTGTACGCGCTAATCAGCGCCTATATGCAGCAAGCATCGCTATAATCACAGGATATAGCATTGCCCGACGGGGCAAGTAAGTGTGCCGCCGATGAGGAGAGCACATGAACTTAAGTGATGTGGCGTCTAGCCCACCAAACAAGGCAGACACAGCAATCAAAGAAGGGACCAAAGCAACTAGTTTTATCCGGTAATTAGCAAGCGGCGGTGTCTTTAATGAACATGTTCCAGAGGCGGTAAAAGCTTGAAAAAGTTCGACCCCTTTTCCCGGTTTAGGAAGGCGATGAACTGCCCGTTCGGGAGCTTAAAAGGTAACAGTGTTGGCTTCAACGGCAATTTGAATGGCCAAATAGGGACTGCTGTATAAGGTTAATCGAGATACGCTCGGATGGAGCCCACAGAATCAACGGGACGAGCCGCCAATGGCACGGAACCGATATGCCATGGAGTTGTCATAACTTTTGCACCGGCCTTGTTTTGTCGACAAATGAGTGCGTATTTTCGAGTTGAATGCGTACCACCACAAGAGCGCCAGTTTGAATGAGTCAAAAATCCCACAGGTCCCATTGGCGTTCGCAGAATGCGTTCAGCTCTGGACCACTAGGCACATTAGAAGCGCACTGCTCCCGAGTCTGCCTTAATGGAGAATTGACAATCATCTGCCAGTGTCACATCTGCCTTTTGTTTTTTTGACTCATCTCATTTGCCGGAGATGTTCAGTGACGGGACCAGGCGAATGAGACGAGGCTCTGATAGACAGTGTTGGTGACAGACGCAAGAAACACAAAAAGAGGGCGGTCACAACTGCGCCAACTTGAAGGCAGGGGAGCCAATCTGGAGGCCCAGAGCGCGGTACCAGGAGGGACCACAAAGGGACCACATAGTGAGAAGCGAGCTTTGTTTGCCTTGAGGGACCCGGACATGTCGAGGAGACAGAAAATTGGTGTCAAAAAGCGGGATTTAGCCTTTCAGTCGGGGCGGATATGCTGATATTGAGCGAGATTAGTGGAGCGGCGCAGGTGCACACGCGAGGCCGAACCGGAGCCAAAAACCCAGAAACAGAGGCTCGTTGCCTATGGATTGACGCTCCTGGGGAGCGGACAGAGTAGGAAGAGAAATTAGGGCTCGATGAGCTGGAGAAGATCCGAAAAGCACAGGCGACTCGGCGGCGCATCCGAGTGGACTGCGCTCTGCGCCACGAGCCGGCGGCACCAGCAAAGCCCCTTGCCGCTGCGGCTGGGCGGCAAGGTACATACTATTTGAATCAATGTTTTTATTTTAAGAGCCCGAGACCCAATCGTTCGGGCGCCGGTGTATTCTGGCTCAGTGTGTTTCCAGCTTGTGCCCAGCTTGTGTCCAGGCGCCCTTTTGGTGCAAGTCTTGCTGGCTCGAGTGTGCTTCCTAGGCAGACAAGGCAGACTACGATCAGGGGCGACCTCAGCTTCGGTGCGATCTCGGTCACGTGGTTGTTTTACGATCGTTCCTGGATGGTTCACGTAGAGTCCGTTGGATCTTTGACTTGTTGGGTTTGAGTTGTCGTTGTTATTAATGTTGTTGCTGCTGCTTGCTGTTTTCGATCTGTGCATGCGCTTAGGGTTAGGGTTAGGGTTGGCCTGTCGCTCTGCGACAGACGATATAGCAGAAACAGTAACATTATTAGCATTATTAACATTGAAGCATTGAAGCGCTTCTGTATTAATCTCTTGGTTTGCTTTTGTTTTTCATTCGTTTGAAAAAAAAAAAAAAAAAATGAACCGATGTTGTAATCATTGATGCCCTGCTCAAAATAGACTTAAACGAATGCACATCAATTAATAGAGGAGTGCAGTTATCTCTAGTTCTACCAGTATACATACGTGCAGTTACAAAAAAACGTAGACGAAATAATTACTGCTCTTGGCACCATTCCCGTTATGTTTACATGGAGTCGCTGGCAAGCTGCCCCTTTCCGATACATTTTGATTTATTTGACAATCATTATAATAAGATCTCAGTTATAGCATGCACCTCCACCAACAACTTAAACGCTTCCACGGTACCTCGGGGCCCGGGGACCCTCAGGAGACAGTTTCAGCCCGCAACTTCAAATGTTGGGCAAGCCATTTGTGGTTGGTCGCTCGTCTGTGCATGGACAGAATAATAGTAATGGGTGTTATTACTCCTAATTTTAAGTTTAACTTGAGGAGATCTTATATCAGATGTATTATACATGCATAACTTAGACTGGTATATCAAACTTGCGAGCTAAACAACTGAACAGCCGCGCGAGCAGGAGATGATGGAAAAACACAAACCCGACCATACCAGTCTACCAGTGCTTCTATACTATCTCTGGTTTATCATTGAATGTTAGATATTTTAATGGAGATGCTCGAATCCTCAACCGTTGTGTATAACGGTTGATGTATGTGGACTGGCATGTCATGCTTACATGTATTCCGTTGTCCGGAGATAACAATTGACAGGCAATGACTCCTCGGGGTTTGGTGTCTTACATATATTTGTTTGTATTCTCTAGACGGTTACATAGTTCCATTATGCATTAAAACGTTGCAGTTCAGCAGTTTTTGCTTTTTTTCAGTCATGTTCTCAGAATTTAAACTTGTAGATATATACGTATATAATTAGTTGACCCACTGACAACGCTGAACAGTAAACTCGCAACCCCAAATATAATCAATTTACCATTGATATTCTGGGTATCTACGCTTTCCCATCCATCGACAAAATAAATGGAAATTGGATATTACATACACCGAATTACGGAGAACCTGTCTCGATATGCGCTCTTGGCATCGGCGCCGGAAACGCGGAAAGCGGAAACAATCAATGCATCAAGCTGGATAATTAATAGTAATAAGAAAAAAAAAATTGGGGGCTGTTGGTACTGGCAGCAATGCGTGTATCAGCATTGTTGCCAATGATACATCTAATATTTGAATACCCTTGGCACTGCTGATTTGGACAGGGGATTAAATACTAATTATTAGCACGTAGCAACCTGCCAAGAAAGGAGGCATTCAGTGTCATACCCCCATTCCCGCCAAGTCCAGGCAGTGCAGAGCAGTACTACTACGTGCTATTATTGAGATAGAGAGAGAGAGAGAGTCCGACAGCCCCCAAGACAATCCATCCCTCCCCCGCCGTACACCCCGACGGCGCGCCGAACTCCATTTCTCCATTTATTGGGGCAGACGGTGATCAACTTGGGGCTCCCGCGGTCATATGACCTCCAAATACTACTAAACTACGCTTTTTTAACAGACTATCGGACGAGCTAACCGGTTAGCAGGAAATAATAACAATCATAATAATATTCTTTACTCCTATTATTAATTTGTATCTCTGTGCTTTGTAGCATTCTCAATACGAGAGATGCAAGGTTGCAGGTGCGTTTCAGCTTGGCGATCACCACCACATTTCTGGGCGCGATGATCGGATTGGTGTCAGCGCTGACAAGCAGATAAAGCCACAATAAATAACACAACAATCAAAACCAAAACCATGAAAATACTTATTACTATTTAATACTGATAATATGTAATAATATTATATTATACATCCGTAGTGGGGGTCCACGCCGACTGCTGCTGCTGCATCTGGCGTCGGTGTACGGATATCCCAATGCGGCAGGCCAGCCCGCCCACGTTGGCTGGTGGACTGGCTGGCGAGCAATCACTCCACTCGCACCTCATCTTGGTTGATACTTTCTGCCAAGAAGTGCAGCAGAGATAATACCAAGACCTCGGGGTGGCACATCATTCCTGGGCATTTTGTATCTTGCATACACCAAGTCTGGGCAGAGAGATAAGACCCCCGGTCAAGTCGATCACCCGCCACGGTCCGGAGGAAGGAAAAAAAGGGCAAAAGGAAGGGGAAAAAAAAGAGGATCCCCAAAACAAACACCGGGCGAAGACTTGGTCTGGATTCTTTGGCATATAAGTAGTGCCCCTCTTCTCTCTTCTCCTTCTCCTCTCTTCACTCCATCTTCAGCCATCTCCTTCATTCACGTCTTCCATCTTCACCTATCCAGCCAAATCCAAAGTCTCAAAATGTTCCCTCAACTCCCCAAGCTTAACCAATTCCTCGTCCTCTCGCCCCAGACCGGACCCAAGACCAGCGAGAATGTCTCTGCTGTTGCTGTCCCCGAGCTGAACGAGGCTGTCGCACCCATCCATCGCTCCTCGTCTACATCCAGCACCGAGTCCTCTGGCGGGTTCCTCAAGCTTGGCTTCTGAACACCTTTTACGAAACATTTTAAGAAAAAAAAAATCGCTGCAATTAATTTTGTAAAAATTTAATTGTACCCAAAAAAATTCAACCACGACTTCCTGATCATAGCGACACCCAAGAATCATGGTCAATCATCGACCTCGTTTTTCCTTTTACAAGTTTCTGTCTGCGTCATGACCAGCCAGCCACCTCACAAACTCGGCTATCGACAACATGATTATTGAACAGCTCACATCTTACATACTCCACACGAATCATACTTGCATAGGGAGGAGAGGTGGCTTTTTTTTTCTCGTGTTGTTTGTTTTTGAAAGCTGGGCTTACGCGGCTTCCGGGGTGGAATTTTCTCATTTGCCTTGTTTCGAGTTTTTTACATTTTTTTGACCAAGGGGAAAAAGAGAAATGAAGAGGGGAGAGAGAGGGACTCGACTCGGCACATGTATTTAGCAACATAGCGTTATTCGTTATTCCGTATCGACAAATTAGACACGCTCTTCTGGCAACCAACCACTGTTAACACGTACCTAATGTAAATACTAATTACCTGAATACTACCAAAACACCTTACCTGTAAGCGGGGTATCTGGTTAGGCGACGATCGCGCCCCCTCTTCTCCTGCTGACAGTTGTCGTGACTTGACTGCTGATAACAGAAATCCACAGCGTGTTTCATTGGCCTAGCAATACATAAGTTAGTACATAGTACATATGCCATTACTACGACGTCGAGGTGTCTCAGTTGTCCTCGGCACAGCGCCATCCCGAGTTTTCTGCGTGTTTCCGAGGTTAAGCATTCAACATGCCCTCAAAATATGTTTATATATATATATAAAAGAAAAAGCACGTGTCGAATGTCAATTCCAAGGCAGCATTACATCATAGATATTATTAGTATTAAGATCTTCGCACAAAAAGGGCAAAAGAACAGGAACACATCCCGGCTCATTCTCTTGTCTCTTGTGCGCCCCCGCATTTTTCGGGAGATTCCGTATGGCACGAACAAAAAAGAAAGCTCTGGCCTCAACACAAGACCCAACCATATACTTTTTACAATGCTGTCCATGTCAATTGTTCCGGATTATAATCTTCGTTGCATCTTGGCAATGAGCATCGCTGCTCCACTGCTTCTAACTGGATTCTGTCATTCCCGATGCTTATTTTCACCTCACTGACTCTATACACATGTGCATGTACCCTAAGTTGATATAGGGCTAGACTTCAAATGTTCAATGTTGATTCCTAACTAAGTGTGTTCTACACAACAAGACAAGACTGCTCATAGTAAAAACTCCAACTTCAAACCGGGCTCCAGAGCCACAATACATATAGACTGGAACTATCCCACAAGCGAATACTCACACATTCCATCTCGACAGGTACTTGCAACTGACAATGCAATTGGAAGATGCAGCGAGTCACTTTGAGTGAGGAAGAAAGAAGAAAGGGGGGGGGGGGG
>CVMT01000006.1:380722-429956 GCA_000985935.1 Talaromyces islandicus | reverse complement strand
GAAATCACCAAAGAATATCTCCTCAAACATCAATTACAGTGAATTGAAGAAAAGTAAAGGTGAAGAATGAAAAGAAAAAGAAGAAAAAGAAAAGAAAAAGAAGAAAAAGAAGAGAAAAAGAGAAAAAAAGAAAAAAAAAGAAAAAAGAAAAAAAAGAAAAGAAAAACAAATGCAAGACAAAGGAGACAAGTTTATGTTCACATAGGAAATAATAACAATAATGCTAAACATTAGGTATGCATGTATGCAAAAAAATTATGCATGGCAAGATCGAGAACCCACGCCACTGCAGTCACGATCGTACAGAACAACAGGAGGCACTAGCTATAGGGGTATCATGGTGGCTTGGTATTCAAATCGCCTCATTTTGCGGGAATCTTCTGCAACATGCTAAACACACACACATCTTGACTAGGGGCGGACTATTCACCAGCCCTAGCCTTGCCTCGACGGCGGAAAAAGTCCATGACTTTGCGCGCCGCTCCCGAGCTTCCAGAGTGATGAGAGGGGTCTCTCTCGTACTCGTATGCGTCCGCAAACTTGCGGTTGCTCTTCTGCAACACTCCTTGTTTGGGCCGCGTAATTTGCATCGACGGCCGCGACCTGCTATCGTACCCACCATTGTTGTGGTTTGGATAGCCATAAAAGTCGTTGTTTGGCGCACCGTATTCATTGGGTTGTTCCTCGCCGTAGGCATTGGTTTGGTACTGTTGCAGTTCTGCAAATTGCCGATCGATATGGGCACCATAGTCCGTCTCTGCTGGCCGCTCCGATGCGCGTAGACTGCCGTAGGCATCGTATGTATGCTCACGACCAATTGGCCCACTCGGTCCGGTAGCCGGTCTGGACAAGTTGTGTTCTTGACTGTCGGTTTCACTGTGCTGCTCGCTCCGTCCCGACGAGGAGAGTCCTTTGAGGGAATTGATGAGCGAAAATCGACGTGGTCGCCCTTCGCTGCGGCTCATGTGCGAGTTTGACTGTCGCGAATCTATCGAAGCTCTCGAGTCATCGCCGGCATAAGGCTCCTTCATGCTCGTAGGCGGGTACCGTTTACTAGGTTTAGCGCGAGACTGACCCTGGCTCGAACGGTTGCCAAACAGTGATCCCGAGCGCCCAAAAATCTTCTCACCAATACTGCTGACCGTACTTGACCGCTTGTGGCCACGAGGCATGTCCGCCGCAGGATTCGGGCTAAATTTGGCGGGGAGTTGATGGGCACTGGGCCGCCCAATAGAGACATTGGGATCTTGAGGTATTGGTGCCGAGATGTTGTATTGCTTGCCATTCTTGGGTTGGGCAAGACGGCCCTGGGCATTTGTCGCTGCCACGGTGGGTGCAACAGGCTGGCCGTACGAGCCCCGAGAAGGAAGCCTGCCAGCATTTAGAGATGCCATCGAGTGACCAGTATTTGGACGTGTGCTATAGAGGGCTCCAGTTATTTCCGAAGTCGAACGAGGGACACCAGGTCGGTGTTCCTGGCTGGAAGAATAGTCTGTTGTCCGACCAGCTTCTCCCCGCGGTTCACTAGGAAGAGGTTTATTCGGATCAGGAGGAGCGCGAGGGCCTGCTGGTATCGTTGCTCTAGGTGTTGATGTTGATACATCTGCGGCTGAGTTTGCTGCACTCCGCGAGCTGGATTCGCCGCGGGTTGTCTGTGACTGAGGTGCGACATATTCCACCTGCACAGTCCTTCTCTTCTGTTCTCTCGACGTTTTCTTCTCGGTCGATTCGTCCTGGGCGACCCTTCCTTGTTGATGAGTAAGACCCCCGAGTGTTGACGCACTGGACTGGAAGCTCTTCTGTGGTTCGCGAACGGAAGCGCTACGGGCGAGAGATGGCCCTTCTTGTGTTCCTTCTAATACAAAGTCAACATAACCTTGTTCGGATTTTCTACACAAGGAACAAAACATACCGGCAGGAACCGTGGTAGTCGCAATATCAGAAATATTGGTAGTGCTGCTTGTAATGTGAGACACGACGTGTGAAAACTCGCTAAGCCAGCTGTGGCGAGCAACCTCAAATAGATCGGCTCGCTTGCGGGGGTCGGGAACGAGGATTCGTCGTAACAAATCGCGAGCATGAGGTGTCACGTATTCGGGGAAGGTTAAAGGCGTTGAGACGATATATTTGTACAAGAGATTGATGTTATCGCCTTCGGGGTTTGCTGGGTCGTCGTCAAAAGGCAGGTAGCCAGCAAGCATCGCATACTACAGGCATCAGTTAAATTGTCAATTAAGATTTACTCTCGTGGAACTTACCAGAATGACGCCACAACTCCAGACGTCCACTTTTCGACCCGTATAAAGGGAGTCGCTCACCACGAGCTCCGGCGCAGCATAACACGGACTACCGCAGCTCGTTTGCATCAAATCACCGCGTCGGAGTCCGTTGGCATCCAGTTTATCCAGACGCATCCTCTTGACAAACTCGCGATTGGTCAAGTTGTACTCGATTTCGTCGCCGAGCTCGTCGCCCAAGTTGAACGTGTTGGCAAATCCAAAATCGGTAATGATAATATTACGATTTCGGTCCAGCAGCAAATTTTCCAGCTTCAGATCACGGTGAACGATTCCCTTCTTATGCAAGTAACCGACACCGGATACGAGCTGGGCAAAGAGACGCCTAGCCGCATGATCCTTTAGATAGCGGTTATTAAGGATGAAATCAAACAGTTCTCCTCCAGACGCGTATTCCATGATGATTCCAATGTACCGATCAGTCTCCACCATCTCGTGTAGCCGCACAATGTTGGGATGCGACAGATCCCGAAGAATAGAGATTTCCCGATAGATCTTGGGCAGTCTGCTTGGGTTGGCACCCAAGCTCTCGCGACGGATCAGCTTAATAGCGACCTGCACACTCCCATCTCGTTTCCAACCGAGTTTGACTTTGCCAAACTCGCCTTCACCCAACGTTTGTCCGAGGATGTACTTGCCAAAGGTAGTTTCCTTTCGCCGACTAGATTGGTTGGAATAATCATGACGGCTCTTCAGGGCGCCCCGGTTATTCTCGTCAACACCATCTTCGCCTGAAGGTCCGAGGGCAGTGGCTGAAGACGACCCCACGGCTGGCGAGTTTTGAGCATCCAGCTGGCGTTCATGCTCGCGCTCGATATCCTCGGCGGGGTCCGTGATCTCAACTTTGTTTAGTACTGGGTTGAGGGCATCGACCTCCGAGGATGAGCCAGTTGCAGTGTTGTCAGTGGCCGTTTGACGTTGGCTTCGACCATCGTTTGCATTAGATGAAGCTTCAGGAGATTGTTGTACTCGACGACGGGACCTGCCCTCGCTGGTTTCATCGCCTCTGCTTCTGGACGCGTGATTTCGGGGCCGCTGGTGTGACGAGGTTCGTGGGGGGATTGCTAACCCTTCGGGCACATTAGACCGGCTCTGACTGTGATCGGCAGAAACAGGGCTCTGCGAGTTACCCAGGTTGGGAGATTGCTGGGAATTCATCGTGGGCGATGCTGATCCGTAGGGGGCGTGCTGCGGAGTGAGACTAGAATTAGGGTTCACACCATTGGTGGTTGGCTGTCTTGATGAAGGCGAGCCACGGGCTGCCCTGTCGACAGACTGAGAAGAGCGAGAATGCTGTTGTTGTGTGGCTGATGATCTAGAAGGATACGCATTCTGGGCCTGGGCGGCTGTATAAGACGTTGAGGTTGCGGCCGAGGTATGAGCAGGAGCCGTCTGCATGGCAGCAGACGACATGCCTAAGCACGGGGATGTGCACGGTCAAAATGATGTGCAAAGGCCCGTTCTATTCTGCAGGCGAGAAAGGAGAGCTACGACGCGAGCGCAACATGCGATAAAACGAGAGGGGTCGAAACGCACGCTCACACGCAAAAAAGGGCCTCTCAGAGGATCGACGAGTAAGCGAGAATGAGGGCTGTCAAGTGAGGAATTTGTAGAATGTCAGTAGAAGAAACGAAGAAACACACGTGGCTGACGAGGAATGTGGGGGTTGAAAAAGGAGTCAAAGATGACGGTTCATGCTTAAAATGCGAGGCAACGACCGAAGAAACAGGCATAAATCTGGGGAGCGATGAATGAACAGAGGCCAAACACCAGCGACCCACACGACAAACGCGTCGGTGAAGCTACGACAGGACAAGGAAATGGAGGACAAACACAATGCAATTGCCAGGTACCGGCGCGGCAAGGAATATTTTTCTTTTTCTTCTTTTCTTCTCCCTTTCCAGTTTCCTCCTTTGGTAGATTTCGAGGATTCCCCGATTGCGTTGCTAGCTTTGTGATGTGGTGAGAGTCAAGGTTTTCGACGGGGGGTCAGTGAGACCAGAGCGGAGACGCGCAAAAGGAGGTGCGAAAGAACAGCAAACACCAAAGGGGGGGGGGGATCGCGACGAGACGATGCGACAATTAAGCAGTAGTCGAAAGGGACGGAATTGGCGGGCAATGAGTTGAAGCGACACGCATTGTTGTCAGGAGCGACTCAGGATAAGAAGACAGACAACCAACACGGATGCGCCCGAGGGACAACACGACAAGCAAACAGGCAAAACACGCACGCACAACGGAAAAGGCGACCTTGGAAAGCCGGGCGAGCCGGCCTGGTCGGAAAAGCGCAATCGACGCAGCGGCGCAGAAAGGGAGGGGATGGGGTGAAAGCAGAGAGAGGATAGAGAGAGAGGGAGAGAGCGAGAGCGAGAGAGAGTTAAGTTAGGGGCGGGCGGAGGAAGCCAGAGAGAGAGCCACAGCCAGCACAGCAAGGCAAGAGCGGGCGGGCCAGTCTTTGCTCGGTTGGGCTTGGCGCTGGGCGGAAGGCGGGTCGAATTAGGATTTAACTTGTCAATTAACTTATTTATTACTTATTATTGAATGGCGTTTGGACTGCTCATTAACTTCACTACGTATCTGATTCCGGTTCTTGATTGTGTGTTATTGATTGACTGATGGACTATTGATGTGACTTGGCTGTCGTTGTCTCCACTTGTTTGTACCTGGCCCGTCATCATCGTCGCTGGTTGCCCAGGAACACGGCGCATCCCTGTCGCAGAGACGATGTGTACTCGGTGCTCTGGACTCTGGGCTCTGGACTCTAGACACTGCAGGCCACAACCACGGAGTCAATTGGCCCAGAACCAACTTCATGTTCATCGAAGAAATCGGCAATAATCGACCAGTGGAGCCCAAGCTTCGAGGTACCTGAGCGGCATGGCGCCAAGCCACCTCCAACCAATGCGGCTCACTGCAAGTACTGGCTAATTATCTCTCTGAGGACACTCAGGTGCTCTGTACCAGTCTTGTATCTCTGCGGTTAAGGAGCACGAAACACCAGGCTGGAACTGCGGTCCACATTCTCTACGACAACGGGCGACTGAGTCGTGCTAAGTAGGACGTACTGGGTGGGGAGCCCCTGAACAACACAGCCATGGTTCTCGACTTGGATCATACCCATGCTCTTATTTTCTCTCTTGTAAGAAGTCTCTGCTGCTCCTGGAAACTTTCCGCTTTAAGATTAGTAAAAAAAAGAAATAAAATAAAATAAAATAAACACAAATGCAAATGCAAATAAAATCAGTGATAACGATCCATGACGCGCATTCCCCGCAGCCGACAGGATCAGGAGTATTGCAAGTACATACATACATGCATGCATACATACATGTTGCATGTGCTCCAACTTACAGCAATAAGGTTTGGCTTGCACAAATCAGGCATTTTCCTGGGCTGGCATGTGACGGAGCCTTTAATCTATTAAATTCTCATCGCTTAATCTTGATATATTTTATTTACTTTACACCGTAGAGAACAAGCTATGTTGAATTAAGTCCATGTCCCAAACTGCAGCATGCACGCACGCATCAATGCACCCGCACATGTACATCATTCGCATTCCATAGGACGGAGATGGTCCAGCAGAGGCTCAAAAACCGGTTAATCTGACTCGCCCGCAGAAACAACACAATGATTCGACGACGCGTGCCCAAAAATTTTCGATGAGCAGGCGAAGCGATGCGTTGGCGCGTCTACAGCCAGCCATGCCAGCACATCCCATGCCTGATATTACCCACTCGTTGTTGACCGCTTTTCTCATGGCGCCTCTTTATTGACTTAGTCACTACATATCTTTATGAGTCGGTGTCAAACCAGCAACATTGAATTCATCTCCTTTCAGATGTCATTGATACTTTAGAAACCCAATATCTACCAGTGGCCCGTGTTGTCCTTGTATCCCAAGTTCATGTATGCCTATAAACCTATATAACAAATAACTCCGTAGAAACGTGAAAAGGCATGATATCATATCAACCCATAAATACTTTACTTCGTGCCGAATCATGGCCTCGACCCCCCCGGCAGGGAATACGTGCCTGAAGCCCCGTACGCAGGCGGCGGAGTATGCGAAGGGGACGGCCTGCGATTCACAGGCTCGCGCGAAGAGCGTCGGTCTCGCTGGGACGGGCCGAGGGCACTGAGACTGCTGCTGCTGTTGCTACCGCCGTAGTAGCTATACTCGGCCTTCTCCGGCGCCTCGCCGCCGTCACCACCGCCAACAACCACCTGCTCGCCGTTGTGCATGCGTCCCACCACCATGCCCTTGGCCACGGACTTGAGAACCGCCTTGCGACTCACTCCGGACGCGTCGATGTACACCAGTCCAACATTCTTCACCCCGCTCGTCAGACTCGAGGCCACCGACCCGGCTTCGGCACCATACCGATGCCCGATCATCGTACTCGCCGCCGCGCCGCCCGAAGTCAAGACCGTACGAGCACTCTCCTCGATCCCGTCCATCAACGTGGAAAATGCAATGAGGGACTTGTTCATAACCCCAGGCTTGAACGCGACCGGGTTCCCGTCCTTGTCGTACCCCTGCGCCGACTTTTTGCCCGTCTCTTTGCGTCGTGCCAGCGTTGCACCCAAGTTCTGCGCTACACGGCCAATCTGCCCTGCTGTTCGAGATGACAGGCCCGCGGCAGATTGTGACAGCGTGTGAACTTTGCGGATTCGGGCATGCGCCGTAGGAGTAAACACTATCGGCTTAGGGTTTGGCTTAGTCCTTTGCGTGAAGCTGTCGGCTCCGCTGTTGAGCGCGTTGGCGAGGTAGCTAGAGCCTGTGACAATGAGTCGCGAGGCCATCGCCGAGGTCTGCACGATGGTCGAGCTTTTGTACGCGGGGTGGCGGGCCATGCGCAGGTATTCTTCCGAGACATTGGTGACGCTGATTTTATTGCCCTGGCCTTCTTGCGGCAGCTCAATCTCAACGGGATCTAATTATAGCAGCTGTTAGCAACTAACACACATGCACACACACACGCAAGCTGTTCTAGGGTTGACATACTCTTCGAACCCGCCTGGACTCCTGGCTTTTCCTCCACCTGATAACCTTCTCCAAGCTCGCCCACGACGCTACCATCCTCTTCGTCCACCAGCACAATCTGGCCAGGGTGTCCATCGCTGCCTTTCTTTTCAGACGATATATAGCCCTCGCCAGGTGCATAGTCGCCCGGGTTGTAGGTTGCGTGGTTCTGCGGTGGAGCCGCACGCTCGAGAAACGCCGTGCACTGCGCGAGAATCGTCTCGAAGGTGTCGACATCTTCCTGAGACGCCTTTCCTGGGCCCGAGCCTATGCCAGGAAATTGAAGACGGATGAATGCACCAGCATCGGGCCCAAGATCCCAACGAGGGATCAGATAGCTTGCGGGTGGCTGGTGATAGATCTGTGTGGTCGCGGGCAGAGCCATGTCCAGTTCGGGCGGAAGATGCAAGTGCAGATAAAAGTCTTCCTCTGGCGTCGAGGCCCTCTCATCTGACAACAGGTCGTGCTGAGGCGAGGAGGTAGGAACCATCAGCAACGACAGGGTCTGGGGACCGGACAAGGTGAGTTCGGATTCCTCGCCATTCTGGATGTGGAAAGCACGGATATTGTTGATGCTGAACAAGATGCGAGGATCATGCTGGATAGAAGACATTATGAACCGATTGGATAATGTGAGAAACAAAAAGAAAAAGACAATACGAGACTCGTGTGATTTTCAAGCGTCGCAAGGTGGGGCCGTGTCGTCTTATACAATGACGTCGCGCCGCCGCAATGCGCTATCAGTCTCTACAACGTCTTGCCCAAGAGAATTTTTAGAGGAAAAAAAATCTGGAAAGCAGAAAATAGAGAAAAGAATGTTCGTGACCAGCACATACTTGATGTGCCCCCATCCTAAGCGCCGCACGTGAAACGCCACCAGCGCGTGCGAACATCTCAATCTGGCACGGCAGCCAATGGCTGTGCGCGATATGCTGCGCCTCTATTGCCAAGACCACGCACCGCCACTGCGGGGTCCCCGATATCTACGTGGGGCTGGTGTGGCGTCACCAGCCACACTGCTGTCCATCATTCAGTACAGAGAATTATCATGGCAGATGCGTCACGTGAAACTCCTTGAAATCAATCCTAACCTTTATTCTAACATCTCCAGCCGCTAGTTATTCTATATTATGAAGTATATACATATATGTCTTGTTAGTCATCACGCTTCAAATGTCCCAACACCATCATCAAGCAGGATGTAAATCAATCGATGCTCTGTGTTTTCTCTACCGCCAGCCTGCTGCCAGAGCCCGCAACGCTCAGCGGCCACTCAATCCAGGAGCGTCTCTCTTCGCCCAGGATTAAAAGCGCTGCAGAAATGAATTTCGACGCCAAATCACAGAACCACCAGTTCTTGCCGCATGCCCGGTCAAGCAGGATTGCATGGTGCGCCCAAATAACCACCGCAAAAGGGTCTCCTTGCCCCAGCATGCTCACGAATGGCGCAGATGCCCTGATATACCAGGTAAAGACGCTGGGCAGATCGTCCAGCATGCCGCCGCACAACACTTGGTGGATCTCTTTCAAGCTGATGGGCTCAACGGAACTGTACCGCTCGTCGGTCTCCGGGGGGAATACGTACAGCCGGGTAGTCAAGGAAAAGGTGTGGCGCAGCGAGTGCAGCGACTGAGAGAGAATATAAGACCGGTGGCTTGAGACAGAAGCGTCGCGTTCCCACAGATTCTGCAGATTTGCCAGGTGCTGATCCTCAATCTGTGCCCAAAACAGGTGCGGCGCCGTGTCCCTGATCGGGTTGTGTCGCTGAATGAGGGGCGACAAGTGGCTGGTGGCAATCCATTCCTGCGTGCTCCAGAACACGGAGAAGACGCCGCGTGTCCCGTGTATCATGCGCACGGCGATGCAGAGCAGGTGATCCAGCAGGTTTGGGTCGCGGTTGTTGGCGAGGCTGAGCCGGGATAGAATCTCTTCGTATTCGATGCCGGAGCTGAGAAACACGTATAAGGAGATGAGGACCGAGTTGGCAAACACAGTCGGCGTGTTTTCTTTGGATAGGCTGGAAATAGCCTGCGAGTAACATGCAAGCGTCGTGTTCATATGAAAGGCGCTATCGGTGAGGTACTTGGCCGCCATTTCAGTCTGAGGCATAGACCGCGCCAAATGGCCGTACGCAGTGGCGAGAACTGCATGTCCCAAGGATGGATTCAAAAGGGCGAGTTTGGGTATCACAGAAGTATAAATTTCCATGCCATTTTGACGCTGAGAAATCATGTGAGAGGTATGGCTGATGTAGCGGTTGAAAAGGGCAAAGTCGAACGAATCCGGCCGGCAAAACAGCCCTGCGCGCAGGTCTGTCGGCTGCTGTATCGTCAAGCCATCTGGCTGGGACCGTTGGAACTGGAGCTTCCTCAAGATGGACGCCGGCACGAGGTGGACGAAGCTACACTCGATCGACTTTTTACTGCAATTCGTGCAGACGGGCTTCTTTTCGTCGCACTGTGAAATTTCGCATTGAGTTAATTTGTTTCTTTCCCTATTGAACTGATTCCTCTCACCTTAATGCGGCGCTGCTTGCAAGCAACACATCCTCGCCTTGTTTTGTGGTGATATTTCCGAGAATTGGCGGCGAGGGGTTTGTCGGCCATGTACAACGAAGGCCGTGACGGGAGGGAATTCACGACCGGGGCCTTTTCTTTGACGACAATCAGTCACGCATATCCCAGTCTCAGTCGAGGAAAGTTTAGAATAGTTGGAGATGAGAAGAAAGTTCGGCCAGCGGGGAAACCTTGCAAACTTCAAAGGTTATTTAATTCCTTTCTCCAAGCAAGGTGAGAGATCGGGTCCGTTATTTCCAAAGATCTTGCCGCGCGCGGAGTTTAAGCTGTGTTGGCCACTCACGTTTTTTGGTTGGCGCCCTTGCCACGGTTGCCCCACCTGCTTGGCCCATTTGAGTCCGAAATGGCTTAGTGTCCGTGACCAGTCCAATCACAGATGGGGCTTTTAGCAAAAACCGTTTAGCCCTAGCCGATAATTCGCTAGTTAAGAGCCATTTTATCCGAACCTTGGGGAGACTGTACCACAGCAGATATAGAGTTTACTATTTTTGCCAATGAAACCGCCAGAATAACCAATGATAGTGGGGCCAATCACATGGCCTGCCAAGAGCCCTCACAAGCCGAGCTGGCAGCCGCCGCGATTGGCTTTGCTCGGCGCCAGATTCCTGCACCCTTGCAGCTGTCAGTGTTCATCAATGAATGTTGACTCAGATGAGGCTTGCGTTCTCGTTACACCGAGTCAGTCGATTTGTTGAATGATTGTCCATCAGTTGAGATACTACGTACTTGGGTGCTAGTTCAAACCGTGGCTGTTTTACATACTCACTTAATTACTCCGTAGCGACGGAGTAATTGATATAAGGAAGCAACATGGACGGGAAAAAGCCGTCGGGGAATTCCCACCGCTCTAACCATCTCTTTCCTGCTGTCGTCAACGACTGTACTACGTACCCAGCATGGAATAGTGCATGCATTGGAAAATGACAGCGTCTCATCGCGGAACAAAGTGGAACGAATGTTATCAAGCTGATTGGCTGTGGTCTCTATTTCTTCCGTTAGAAGAGTGTCTACTAATTATCATGTACGTTACCTAAATCTAGAGTGACATTAATTAATGAATTTAATTGTTTTCGGAATGTTAGTCACTACTAATTAGCTTGGATTGTGTATTTTCTTAAATGACAATGAGAAGTTCGAAATTGAATTTCGCTCCGATTTAACGGCACGATCAATCAGTGTAGATCTGTAGTATACATACATTTATATATATTTAGGACTGCAATTACAAAAATGTTGAATACCAGTCGTGAGGGCAAAATTCGGATTGACACAAACCAGCCATATGCTATAATTAATCTGTACGCCAACGTAATAAAAATTAGGTACCCTGTGCTTTGTAACCAATATCATATGTTTGTGAAGAGAATACAATCGACAAGTCGAGCTTATCTTGTAGGCGTCGCTATCAGAGTCACATGTCAGCCGGCGTCCGGCCTGAACTGTACATGTTCAGTTCAACACCATAGTAACCCAGCTCAAATCTCAAAGCTCAAAATTACATGTAAAATATCTGCACGAATACATGTGTACAGAATACTTAAATTTCTTCCTTTAGTACTACTGGTGCTCATCGCTGTTCATTCACTCAGTCTCGGCGAATCGGGTTAGCACCTTAACCGGGGATTGCCGCGGCTACCCTCGGCAGCCGATTAAAGCAACCCAAGCGTCATTCTTGCCTTTCCCAATCACTGTTTTCCCTCCTCGACTTCACCCTTTTGAAATTTGTCGCCGCGGGCATTGTGCATATTTTCTTTTGTCCATCTTAGCGCTTCAATAATTGTCGAATATATCGCCATGGCTACCTTTTCTCGCGCCCTGCGACCGCTGTGTCGTACAGCCACCTCTCGTCTCGCATCCACCAGGACAACGGCGCCCACACAAGCTCTTCGGTCGTATGTTTGATTACCCATAACTCAGACACCACAACTATATTTATATATATATACTGATACTAAACAGCACTCGCGCGTTCTCAACAACTCCCCGCCGAAGGGACGTGGACCTGACCGACGTCACGCCAACTCCCATCACACACATGAGCGAAACCGAGACCATGATGGCCGAGGCCGTGTCCAAGTTTGCACAGGAACAAATCGGGCCCAAAGTGCGGGACATGGACGAGGCCGAGACCATGGACGCGGCCGTTGTCGAGCAGCTGTTCGAGCAAGGGCTGATGGGCATTGAGATTCCCGAGGAATACGGCGGCTCGGGCATGAACTTCACCTCGGCCATTATTGCCATTGAGGAGCTTGCGCGTGTTGATCCTAGTGTTAGTGTCATGGTCGATGTGCACAATACCTTGGTCAATACCGCAGTTATGAAGTACGGCACTGCTGAAGTTCACCGCAAGTGGCTGCCCCAGCTTGCCTCTGGCACCGTGGGTTCGTTCTGCTTGTCAGAGCCGGCCTCGGGCTCGGATGCATTCGCGCTGCAAACCAAGGCCGAAAAGACCGCCGACGGCTACAAGATCAACGGATCGAAGATGTGGATCACCAACTCGATGGAGGCGGGCTTTTTCATTGTGTTTGCCAACCTGGACCCTAGCAAGGGATACAAGGGCATCACGGCGTTCATTGTCGAAAAGGACACGCCCGGATTCAGCATTGCTAAGAAGGAGAAGAAGCTCGGTATTCGGGCTAGCAGCACCTGTGTCCTCAACTTTGACGACGTCGAGATCCCTAAGGCCAATATTTTGGGCGAAGAAGGTAAGGGCTACAAGATTGCGATTGGTATCTTGAACGAGGGGCGCATTGGCATTGCCGCTCAAATGACTGGTCTCGCACTTGGAGCGTGGGAGAATGCAGCGGGGTGAGTCTTATATATATACATACACTAATGAGCAAATTTTTGTAGTACCTCCTTGCTAATTCTGTCAGATACGTGTGGAACGACCGCAAACAATTCGGCCAGTTGATCGGCACGTTCCAAGGCATGCAGCACCAGATGGCCCAGTCATACACGGAGATCGCCGCGGCGCGCGCGCTCGTCTACAACGCAGCACGCAAGAAGGAGGCCGGACAGGACTTTGTCATGGACGCCGCCATGGCCAAGCTGTATGCGTCGCAGGTGGCCGGCCGCGTGGCTGGCTCTGCGGTGGAGTGGATGGGCGGCATGGGCTTTGTGCGCGAGGGCATTGCCGAGAAGATGTTCCGCGACAGCAAGATTGGCGCAATCTACGAGGGCACGAGTAACATCCAGCTGCAGACAATTGCGAAACAGCTGCAGGGTCAATACACCCGCTAAGTTCAACAAAACAAACTATATGAGCGGCCGTTGTTTAAGCTGGATCGACTTTCGGACGGATGTCAATTGATATATATGAATGATGTTTCTTTAAATGGAGTTTATATTTATTTACATGTTTATAGAGTAAAATAACATTCACGGATATGTCTATTCTCCACATGCAGACTACTTTCTTTCAAAATTCCCATCTTATCTCTCCTGGCGTATTGCTTCATTGCAGGATCAACCTCGTAAATAAATACACTTGATCAGTCAAAGCTGGGCAAGCTGGGCAATTGCCCGGCGTCGCGGTTGATTCTTGAATGGCTGCATGACAAGTCAGTAAAGGAGGATTTTCCTGTCATGGCTGTTCTTAAACGCACATCGCAAGTTCATCTCCGAACTGGGCCTGTGCGTATTCGGATTGGTATGGCCAACAAAGTGAGGAGCAAGACGCAAACCGCGGAGTATCAACATATCTTTCTGCTTCTTCATTATATAATATATATATATATATATATATAAAAGATCAACCGCATCAACCCCGCGAGTCCCACTGGAACTGGATCTGCGAGCTGGGCGGCGGCGGATGCGGATATGCATGAGCAGGCTGGTTAGGGTTTTGTGGTAGGTGGAAACTCGAATCGTAGCCCATGCCAGCCACGGCCATGTGGGCTGGCGCCGACTGATGTTGCTGTGGCTGCTGCAACTGCGGGTGGGCTGCTCGCGGCGAGTACATCTGGCCGTGGTATGCATCCGAGGTGGGATACTGGGCGGCCGAGTGGGGAATGGTGGTGTAGGCCAGACCGTGAGGCTGGCGATGCATGGCCGAGCCAGCGGCCATGGGATCTGCCATGGCATAGGCAGCCTGCTCGGGCGCTGCGCCGGGCGTGGTGGGCGCGTATGAATGCCAGGTGCCATGCGACATGGACATGCGGTGGTTGGGCACTGGCGGCATGGATGAGGCGGACGACAGCGAATCAGTCACAGGCGGACTATTAAAGGGCGAGGAGATGACGCTGGCCGGATTGGATGAGGTCGACGATCTCCGTTCGTCGTCGGCTATCAAGCATACCCGCGGGTTAGTGTCTTTCTTTCTTTTTTATTTTCCCCCTCTCATGACAACACAGTGGTGACGAATGCGAGGGAGGAGGAGGAGGAGGAGGAGGAGGAGGATCAGGAGCAGGAAAAGAGGCAAGTGGCAGGGCAGGCAATGCAGGTCCAACCTTGATAGAAATGTCGGTTACCTGTCATGATGGCGAGTTGCTGGCGCAGATGCGCAATCTCGGCCTCGAGGGCGGCATTGCGCTGCAGCACGCGGTCGACCTGGTCGCCCTTGGCGCTCAGCTCGGCGACCTGATGCTCCAGGTTCTCGATGTGCTCCTTGGTGCGCGCGCGGATGGTGCGCTGGGCCTCGCGGTCGTTGGCTCGCTTGCGCTCGAGCTGCTCGGCTGTCAGCGAGGTCACCTTGCGCGTGCCTGCGCGCGACTCCCGCTTCTTGCCGGCCGACGACGAGGCCGACTCGCGGCGGCGACTGCTCGGCGACGAGCCTTTCTCGGCCATGTCGGGTTGGCTGGATGTAGAAGCTGGATGTAGAAGCTGGATGCAGAGCTGGATCTGGTTCAGGATCTGGTTCTTGGTGTTGAGGGTGGAAAAAGGCCAGAGATACCCCGCTTGATGAGAGCCCGAGTGCAGGGCAGGAACATGCTTGGGGGGGAGGGGACGCCGGGAGGGAGGAAGCGGGAGAGAGACCAGGGTCAGAGGCGAACGGCATCTAAGATATTTAAGTTATTTTGTTTTTAATATTACAGCTCCCACGATCGCAGAAGGCCATCGGTTACAGGCGCGTGGAGCAGCAGCAGCTTGGGCTGGAAGCCGTTAGCGGCAGCTCCTAGAGGATGTTGGCGGGCAATAGGCGTGGGCGAGGATGGAGCGGGTGGATATATTTAGTACGTAGTCCCTTTGGTACGTAGTCCTTTTAGTACGTGGTGCTGCTATAGTACGGAGTAGTATAGGCGTCGTAGGACTCGTAGGACTCCGGACTTTGTGGTTGTAAATGGTAAGTACTCATAAACCGTGGGTAAGACTCCCGACTAACACCAAGCACCGTTCGGCGTGTTGGTTCGAGAGTCGCCATGTGCGGTGCGAGGGCGGCTCCACCCGCTGTGCTGTTGGTCCAACGGCGTTAACGTTGCCAACGCCAATGCCAGTGCCAATGATAATAATACGGCCCGTTATTATTAGATTAAGTGCGGCCGTCCTCGCTGGTTTTGGCAGACGTCCCAGCTCTGTATACTCCCGTAATCTCAAATTACGCGCTAACCACCAACCGCAGTTTCGGTTCGTACCAGGCGGGGCGTTTTTGCCCACCATGATTGGCTAGCCGTGGCGCCGTTACCGTCACAATACGCAAACCGCCAGACTCGAACGAGACGCTGACCCGACTGGCGGCTCCGGCAACACCAGGTCGGGGCGGCGAGTGTGTATAATATAACTCAGGGATTATTGATCCATCCCGGCAATCGTTCTTACTGTTGTTGCGATTATAATTCTGACAATAATAATAGAACTCATTATTGTATCTTCTTCTTGTCTGTTCTTTTGACAAACTCAAGTGACGCATCACTGGCGGTGTTCCCGCCGGGCTGGGCGCTCGGCCAATCACGGGCTCTTGCGCCGGCCCCACGAAAGCCAAGCCTCCACCGTAATGTATGATATTATTTGACATTAGTATTAGTATTTTCCGGGTATGCACTTTGCAGGAGCACCAGACCACTTACCATTTGCTCCGTGCTGGGCCGAGCTTGCGGTTACATCATTGTGGGATCGTGCAGCCAAGCTGTCGTCAGACCTTCCTCCGCAGACAGAGGCAGACAGAGCACGATGAGGAACATGAACCGATGGAAAGATGAATCTGTGTTGGTGTTTCTACGGCTAACGACACCTACAGCAGTAAACTACTAACAATAAATACTAACACCCGTCATATGCGTACTCCACACGCAGCGTGTACTATTAATTGGTACGTACTGAAAGCGTTGCTTGTTCAGAAGGTGAAGACCCAACGGCCCGTAACCTCAGTGGCCCGCTTGTTGCACCTTGCCGCCTCTGGACATCCCATGTGCGAGCCAAGCCCGAGCATCCACTCCGGACGTTGGCCGGGAATGAACCCGACATGCATCGTCCCAACGGTGAGGACGGCCACACGTGCTTTTGTGCGATCTGGCAGATTATTCCTCCGTATACCTTGTTTTTACGTTGCATGTTCAGCTTCTGCCTTTTTCCGGATGTATATATTCCCCCCCCTTTTCTGCTAGTGGGAGAAACCCTCTCATTACATCTCGTATCGTGGGAACGCGCTCGGGTCAAAAACGTTATGCGCGGCACTGGTTGGCTGGCAGGCGCGATAGTCCCAGCAGTGTGGTCGCCGGCCCGGCCGCGCCTGAGCGGGCTGTCTCGGCTGCCTCCGCCGCCCATTGGCCGATCGCGGTGGGGCTGCCGCGCTGCCATTGGGTTGATCGTAATTAAGTCTCGCCGTATTCTGTGTATTGTACGGGGAACGACGGAGTACGTACGGAGTACTTTGCTATTAAACAATGTTAATAGTCGGTAATTTATTGTTATTATTCTTCTATGCTTCTTCTTCTTCTTCTTTTTATTTATCACTATTATCACTATTACCGCCAAGCTTTCTTTGGAAGTATCCGTATTTGCAAGCTGGCTAATGCGTAGTTTAATTAATACGTACGCTGTACTAATACCCGCCGTTATCTCGGCCCGCGTGCGTCACATGATTAGCTTGTATGCCGAATTACAATCTGCACAATAATGATGCTATACTAGCACTAATCGCTTCACTGCGAGAGGAATAATGCCAGTGCGGACTTTCGACTTCCTCTGCACGTTTCCGTGCTGACACCTCTTAGTCTGACCGCCTGACGCCGAAGCGACGGCGCCGCCAGTCGCTTGACTGCGCGAGCCCGTTGTATGCACCTCCCGCTGCTTTGCGTTAGCCCGCTTGGGCCGCCTGTCCAGGCGCCCATGTGGGTGATGCATCGCCTTGTCGCTTTGGAATGTACTCCGTTCTCCGCACAGTACTTACTTGCTACGTACTTGGTCACTTGGCAGGTGCAAGGACCTTCATCTGTACGAGCCAAGCCAATATTATCGCAATGGGGGATGTCATGTGCTGGTGCGGAAAGAAGCAATTGATTGTCAATTTATGTTTTACCAAGATGTATCAACCGGAGAACTCGGTTCAATGTTCCAGATCAGTGGTGGTCTCCCACTGAATATACAAACTAATTATACGTAGGTGTAAACAAGGATAAAGTATTTACGAATTTGAGTCATGAATGACAAATATAAAGACAGTGGAGCCAGCGGCGTGAGCCGCATTGACATCAATTGATGGCCATCTCTAGACAATGGGCCAAACGCATCTAGTCATTCCCGCCGCGTTGGTTTGTCCGATAAATAGCTCTACGTATCAGTATCAACGTTGGGGCCATTAGTACTAAATCCGAGTTAGTAAATAATCCGAGAACATTTTGAATAGTCACATGCGGCCCTCAATACGAAACGCCCAAAAGCCGTCAAACACCCGTTAATACATCCCTGTCGACCCGAGCCGTTGTTAAAGTGCCACTGCCGATCTATCTCAGCCACGTTTTCGGCTCCTATACCTGTTGCAGGAATTGCTAGTACGAGGTACTACGTAGCATACTACGTATGTACGCCCTCTTCTCAGGCTGGATGATTAAAGTTGGGATGGTTTCTCTGATCCATCTTGGTATCCACCTCGGAAGCCCCAATTCCGCCCAATTTTGCACGCTGTACGTATTATTACGTATATTCTTACCATGTCGCACTTACTAAGAACCCCGTTAAAAACTAAAGACGTGCTTGTGTTCCAAGATCTCACCGACCCATTGCGCTGGTCACGCTAGCCTCCATGCGGTCAAAGGATGCGCAAAGCCCAATGGGCAAGCGGTTGATAGAGTTCTGAGCTGACTGCGCCATGGCTCGCGACAGCGGCACACTTCGATGTCAGATGGCTTGTCTGATTGTCTATCTGTATTATCCGTCCAGATTACGCATACATTTACCGAATAGGTAATTGTGGTGTTTCTTTTTTCTTTTTTTTTTTTTTTTTTTTTTTTCGTTGGTAAAGATTGTAGTATGTAGTACGTACGCACGCGGGATATGGCTAGCTTCGCCTCTATCGCCAGATCCTTTTTTGCTGGCCGGGCTCCTAGGGGTTCATGCTGGCCAGCGGACAAGCACAGTAATTGCCCAAAAATGGGCCATGTTTGTGTCCTTTGTAACCAACCACTCCATCTACCGGAAAACTATCTTCACGCGGAAGACGACTTCCGCGATTAGACCGCGCTTGTCGATACCCACAGCCAGAACTCTGGACATAATGTTCCGCTGGCTATCGGGTGCTCGCAATGGATAATTTTGCGTCATCTGTTGATTGATGAAGAGAGACCTTTCAAATAAAAATTCAATTGACGTTGTCTGCTTCCATTGTCTGCTTCCATATTCATAGCATTATCGTGTGTTGAGACATACCCCGCATTCGGATGCGCGGAAACAAACGCAAACTCTTTCCAAAACAAATGGAACGGCCTCCGTCCCTCCATGCTGGTAATAGTTGCTGCTAGCCTACACGCCTAGCCTCATGCACCCAGTGGATCATCTCCTGCGCAGTCAACGAAGGACCGTCCATGGTTAGTGTCCCAGAGCCCCCGCCATGAGCGACCTCGACCGAGCCACCCAGGCGTGTCTACCGTGTCGCCAGAAGAAACGAAGATGCGACAAGGTCCTGCCCAGCTGCACCCTATGCAGTCGCTTGAGTCGCGAGTGCTCCTATCCTGAGGGGGCTTCGCCATGCGCTGAAAATGTGCCGTTTCTGCGACAAAGAATCCAGCAGCTGGAAGAGCAGCTAGCCACTGCTACTGCTGCTACTACTGCTGCCAGTACCAACACCGACCCGCCCTGGACGACGCCGCCGGACAGCACAAACTCTAGTATCTTCTCGCTGACCGAGCCGGTGCATACTCATGCTCCATTCACATCGCTTTTTTTTCTGGACGGAGAGGCCTTTGGCCATGCCAGACCTCCATTCCCCAAGCCGTCCATTTCCATGCCGGCCGACGTTGGCCTGATGCTGGGAGGTGCTGCTGGGGTGCAAAATTTGCTCGATGTGTTTTTCTCAACTGCTCACGTCTGGTTTCCGTTCATATCCAAGGCCCGGTTGTGTAAACAGACAATGGACCCGGCCAGTCTGCCGGCAGACTCGGTTCTCTTGTTCCTCTGCATGCAGATGCTTTGTCAAAGCCCGCGTGCAAATGACAGTATAGGCGGCATGTCACTATACTCTTTTGTCAAACAGCTTTTTACCGCGGTGCAAGGCAGCGGTCTGCTGACTCTGAATCTGATGCAAGCGGCGATCTTGATCGCCCTCTACGAGATCTGCCATGCATTATACCCTGCAGCATATCTGTCCACGGGCCACTGTGCCCGACTAGGGTACTCTCTTGGACTACACAATAAGCAAGCAGCGCAAGTATTGCCCAAGCCGGCTACTTGGGGTGGTAATGAGGAGATAAAACGCGTGTGGTATGCAGTCATGATCCTAGATAGGTATGCTGAATGACAAAATCTGGGTAGAGTGAGGATATACTAGAGCGAAGATATACTAACTTTTCTAGATATGTCAATATTGGCAACGAGAAGCACCCCCTGGCATCCGGAGACTTTGACAGCAACGGAACGCTCCCGGCAGATGACCAGGTCTGGAACCATGGCGAAGTGGGGGTGACGCAGCCAATATTCATCACATCATCCGCCCCGGTCAAAGCAGGCGGCTATGCACGGTCCTGCCAGGCTGCTCATTTACTGGGCCGAGTGCTCGAGCATCGCGACGATGAGGCCATGCAAGGCGCTTTCCGCTTCACATCTGCCATGCAGATTCATTCCACGTTGGATGCCCTGGTCAGCAGCATTGCACCAGAAACTGAAACCACGCCCGACCAGCTGGGAACCGCTTTTGGACTGCTTGCCAGTGCTAGGTTTACCCTGTACGACCCTTATTCATGCACCGCGTCGAACCACGGTCAAGCGACCATGGAGGAGATGCAGATGCAATCTATATCCCTCGACGGGCTGAAACGCACCGCGTCCGATGTGCTGCAGTATCTCCAGTATCTTCATGACCATGTCAAATTCGATTTGACTCGAGCCAGCCCCTTGCTCTGTGACTGTATTTACCAGGCGTCCGCCACGTTTCTTTGGTTGCAGCATGAGAATGGGGACCCGCAAATGACTGTGGCGCTGACTATAATGACTGATATTCTCCGAGATTGGAGTACTCGGTGGGAATTGGCAGGTATGTATATGTTTTATGGCATGTGTTTTTTAATCCATGCTGACTTTTTAGGCGAATATCTCAAACTTTTGGATATCTCTCGACGGCGGATGGTAGAGACACACTAAATCTTTAGCTTTTGCAAAGAAACACTGTATATAATAACGACCATGAATACATAGAAGAGACAATTGTAAAATGTTAAAATATATTTGAGCCAGCCAATCGGAACACAGGATTTGCGGGGATGCGGAGATCCGCTGATGCCAGCACAGCAGCACTTTTTGAGTCTGCCAACCCTCGTTTTCTTTCATCTACCCAAGTCGAGTGAATTATTCCCACAGTCAGATCTGCATTTAACCATGGATCAGGCGTACAAGGCGCGCAAGGAGGCCTTTGTATCCGACCATCTCGGGGGGAGCATCGGCGAGATCAACTTCGTGACCCTCGTTGCGTCGGTAGGCAATGCCAATTCGCATGCGATGTGATGCAAAACATTACCTGGAAATTTTACTGATAGGTCTTTTCTTGCTCCAGGCGTCGGCGTTATTGTGGGCTGCCTTGCAGTCGCGACTGTCCTTTTTCACCCCGTGTTCTCCTGTCGCGCTTTTTACCGATTTTCTACTCAACGCCTGCGCGATACTATTCGCGACCACGCTGTACTCTGCCTCGCCGCTACTTTTGAACATCCTCCTCGTGTCTCCTGCCGTCCTCCTCGCACTCACGTCCAAGCCTCGCAGTCCGCAAAAAGCCAAACCTCCCCGCTCCGGTGGTGAAAAAAAGGCTGCCGATAATGACCTCGATCCGTTCCCCGCCCATCCGTTTCTTACGACGTATCGTGCTGCCATGATGGTGGTTACCTGCAGCTCTATCCTCGCAGTTGATTTTCCCGTTTTCCCGCGGCGGTTTGCCAAAGTGGAGAACTGGGGTACTTCGTTGATGGATCTTGGGGTTGGGTCGTTTGTCTTTTCGGCCGGGCTTGTGTCGGCTCGCTCCGTGCTCAAGAGTAACGGCACATCTACTTTGATAAACCGATTGATGGCGTCCTTCAGACACTCTATTCCGCTGTTGGTGCTGGGATTTGTGCGCCTGTACAGCGTCAAGGGCCTGGACTACGCCGAGCATGTCACCGAATACGGAGTGCATTGGAATTTCTTCTTTACTCTTGCGTTGTTGCCTCCGTTTGTGGAGATTTTTCACTCGTTGTACGCGGTGATCCCTTCATACGAGGTTTTGGCGCTTGTGGCTGCTACCTTGTACCAGGTTGCTTTAGAGTCTACGGATTTGAAAGCATATATTCTGGTCTCGCCACGCGGCCCTGATCTACTGTCCAAAAACCGCGAGGGCATTTTCTCATTTATCGGGTACTTGGCCATATTCCTCGCAGGACGCGGCACTGGTTTAAAAGTCATTCCCCGTGGGACATCGGGAGGAGTCTCACCGCAACAGGCCAGACGGGGGGTCCTGCGTTCTTTGGTGATTGGGGCTCTGGGCTGGTCGGTTCTTTTCATCTTCAATTCTACAGCGGCCTTTGGCTACGGCGCGAAGATCCCAGTGTCGCGTCGACTGGCCAACATGCCGTACGTGCTCTGGGTCGCCGCGTTCAACAATGCCCAAATCTTCCTCTTCTGCATCACCGAGACCCTTTTCTTCCCGGGCGTACACAAGGCGACTGACAAAGCGACCGAGACCGAAAAGAGCAAATTTGCAACTAGCCGTGTTATGGCGGCCTTTAACAAAAATGGTCTGCCGGTTTTTCTTGTAGCTAACTTGCTCACTGGGGCGGTCAACTTGACGTTCAACACGCTGGACGCAAATACGTGGGAGGCGATGGCTATTCTGACGGGCTATGTGGCGGTTGTCACTGGAGTGGCGTTGACGCTGGATTATTTTAACCTGAAACTGAGGTTGTAGGCATATTTACAAATACATCGATATAACTCAAAATAATAATAACAATACATGTTGTTTGGTGCATGATGAATACATAGCTGTATATGACGATGCATGTGATAATCAGCCACACCGCCTGATAAATCGGGCAGAACCCCAGAATCAGCTGCGGTAGGCAGGCGGTGAGATTCACGTTCGGTATAACCACATGCAACAGTCGCACTGCACTTGCATCAACAACATTCATGCAGGTGTTGTGCAATGAACTGCGTATTCAATGCTGTGGAATGTTTATGGTTGAGGTACAATAATGACGCTTTTCCACAACTACCCCGAGCCTCGCCAGGGCCCAGACGCACCGTACAAGCATGTCGACATCTCTGTGCCAGTGTTGCGCGGCCCATCGCTGGCTATCGGCGCGAACATGTATGTCCATCTCCTATGATGTTGGATTCTGACATATATCCCTGACGCCACAAAACACAAAATAATAGAATCCATTCGTTCGGGTTTCTCCAGAACATCCTCTGGGGCAATGTCGGCCTGCTCTCGTACCGTAAACTGACTACGTTGGACACATATTCGCCGCGGTTTGATCCCACTGTCATCCCTATTGCCAGCGATGCTGTTGCTTCTTCTACAGAGGCATTGCCTGCACCTCAGCAGACGCGCATATCTGGCTTTTGGACGTCGGCTGATTACCGCCAGCGCTATCTGTCCGGAGATCTGACCCCGACAGTGGTTGTCGAGACATTGCTCCCGCTGATCCAGAAAGACTCCAAATCGCCAGGTCGATTCTCCATTGGCTTTCTCGAATCCCAAGCCGATGTTGTGCGGGCTGCTGCTGCCGCTTCAACCAGGCGCTACAGCGCAGGCGAGTCTCTGGGACCGCTGGACGGTGTCCCCGTTGCTGTCAAGGACGAGGTCCACTTAAAGGGCTACAAGCGAACGCTTGCCAGTAAAATCGACTTTTCGCGCGACATCGACGCAACCTCGTGGTGTATCGAGAAACTGGAAGAAGCCGGCGCTATTGTTATTGGGAAGACGACTATGCATGAGCTCGGTATTGGTAAGTTCCTCCATTCATACGGAGCGATGCTCTCTATCACTGCTAATATTCCACAAGATACAACGAATAATAACCCCAACACGGGCACACCACTGAACCCGCATAACCCGCAATACTACTGCGGCGGATCATCTGGCGGCTCGGCGTACTCGCTCGCCGCAGGACTCGTCCCCATCGCAGTTGGGGCTGATGGCGGAGGCTCAATCCGCATCCCGTCCTCGTTCTGTGGCGTATATGGCCTCAAACCAAGCCACGGCCGAATCTCTGCCGCCCCTACGCCGGGTCTCGCGCCTACTGTGGGTGTATATGGACCGATGGCGTCTAGCATTGACGACCTCGCGCTGGCATACCGATTAATGGCGACGCCGCCGCCGGCGACTGTTGACCCCGTCGCTGCCGAATTTGCGTCTCCGCTGCTATCACTATCGTCTCCAAGTGAAGAAAAACCTAAGAAACTCGGCATTTTCCGCGCCTGGATCGACCGGGCCGAGCCCGCCGTGAGAGCCGTCTTCGACAAGACGCTTGCCTACCTCCAGACCGAGCAAGGCTACACAGTAATCGACATTGAAATCCCACACCTCATCGAAGGCCAGCATGCACACGCGCTCACTATCCTGAGCGAGCTATCGGCGGGCGTCAGCCCAAGTGACACGAGCAAACTGCTTCCACACACCAAGATGCTCATCTCCGCGACCCACGCGACCAGCACAGATTATATCATTGCCCAGAAACTGCGCAGCCTGCTCATGTCGCACTTGGCGTACTTGTTCACTACCCACCGCGACCTAATCATCCTCACGCCGACCACGACGCTGCCCGGGTGGAAGATTGAGGGCGGGCCCAAGGATCTGGCGTACGGGGTGGCAGACGCCAAGAAGTCGACGCGCAATATGGAGTACGTCTGGCTGGCGAATCTGACTGGTTGCCCGGCTATCAGCTGTCCCGCGGGGTATGTCGACGAGACTAAGATGCCCGTGGGGATTATGGGCATGGGCGAATGGGGTAGTGAAGAGCGGTTGTTGGTGTTTGCAAAGGACCATCAGGGTGTTGTTTCGGCAGAGTTGAGTACTCCGTCTGGTAAAGGCGCGGTGTGGGCGGATGTTATTGGCGAGGCAGAAAGGAAGCTCAAGGGATCGAGCGCTAGCAAACTGTAATTGAAATGTAAATAAATATTCGTCATCTGGTACTAAGATACTTTCAATGTTGATATTTGTCTATTATCGCAAATCGTGTATTGTCAAGTAGTGAATACAAAAACCTAACAACCTACATCTAATCATTGCACATGAACCAACCCTAATTTAAAGAAACATTAAAACAACGCCACAGAAAAAAAAAGAGAAAAAAAAAAGAACCAAAAGACCAGCCACCCCGTTCTAGATAAGGCTCCATTTTTCATCTTAAAACAACAAAACAAAATTTTATAAAAAACATAAACCGAAATTAAATTGCTATCAAACCCAAATTCCCTCCCCTTGCTTCGGCACGAAGAATTCACAGCCGAGTTGGGCCTCTTCGCTCTGTTGTCGCAATTCTTGCAGTATTCGCTCGCTGGGGTGCGGACCGTCGGCAAGCGTGTCTTTGATATGAATGATATACACTGTAAGGCCAGCCAAGGGAGGCTGCTCGGAATCCGACATTATCGCGTCCGTGTGGTTGCTGTTGTTGCTACTATTGCTCTTGGTATCGGTAACAGGTAATGCGTCGATGTCGCCCGGTTCGTTGTTATTGGCCGTGTAGCCGTCGGCGATTTGGTCGGAAGAATCGCTTATGTTTGCATCGCCCGAATTGACCCTTGAGCGCGGTGCGCCCTGTGAAGAGGAGACCTCGTTGGATTTTGCTAGATGTGCCAGTGGTCGGACGGACCGCGGACTGAGCTGGTCATGAGAAGGGGCAGAGTCCTTGCGCTTGCGTTTGGATGAGCGGCCGCGAGTGTGCGGGTTTTGTGCCTCGACTACCTTGACTGCGAGCACTTTCAACTCGGCGATGAGATGGCGAGGACATAGGTGGCCGTACAGAGTCTCGTCGTCAATTGAGTCGTTGTACGAGCACTCGATGAACATGGCGCGCAACGAGCCTGACGCGATCTTGGGTCCGGCAATCTCCCACACGCGCTTGTTGCGAGGTTCCAGCGAGACCGAATCCGGCTCAATGTCTCCGAAAATAATGATTTCGTTTCCCGTGGCGTCGTCTCGAATGAAAAAGGCAGAACTCTCGACAACTGCCCAGGTGCTGTCCTTGGCTGGGGAAGTCGCTACACTGGCGCCGAGGTGCGGAGACAGCGCGGGAGAATAGAAGCTGGAGCCTGTCAGCAAGGAAACTATTGTAACATTTGTAAAACAAAACGTACCTTCCATCACCGTGGTCGAGCGAAAGCGTGCGAGCGGGCATGACTACCGAATCCGCAGCAAAGACGGCGCTGCCAACGCGGTGATGCCGACCTGTCTCGGCATGGAACTGCTGTTTGCAACGGCCGTGGCTCACACTAAGGCACTTGGTGACGAGTCCCTCGCAGGCACGAACATAACCCCTACTTTCTCCTCGCCCAAACCTCGGGTTACCCCCTTCAACTAATCTTTGGTACGTGATGAGACCTGCGCCGCCGTCCTCGTCGGACAAGTTGGGCCAGATGACGTCGTTGAACATGTGGTTTTTCATGGCAGATATGGCCGACGGGAGGGCAGCCACCGTCTTCGGCCCGTTGCTCGCCTCGACAAGCGGCGTATTGATGGCCAGGCCGGAGAGATGATCGAGGTGTGGATGCGTAATCAACACAGAGGCAACCACCTCGCGGAAAATGTAGGCTGCGTTGGCCTGCGCGGTGACGTGCGGGAGATTCATACCGGCAAACGGCCCGTCTTTCACGACTGCCTTGCGGTCATTGTCGACAGATATATGCTCGCTCAGAGTCCGAATGATGCCAGCAAGGAGCGTCCCGGCATCGACTGCGACAACCGAGCTCTTCGACCATTCTGTCGAGGTAGATCGCACCAAGAGACCAGTGACGGCATCTTCCCTTGGGCCTCCTGTCGGGCCCTGCGATAAACTTTAGTATTCTGCCGATTATCGGACATGGCGGGAGACTTACCAACACAATGACCTGGAAGGCGGGCTGATCCATGGTTGCTGCTGCTGTTTTTTCTCAATGCAAGTATGATAGTAATGTTAAAGACCGAGGAAGCAAAACAGGAACTTTAAATATGTTTCCAGGCAGTTATGTATGCATGGGTACAGTTTCAGAGGAACAGCGCCTCGGAAGTGTGCGTTTGCTCATTCCTTGGTTCAATGGAACGACATATCCGGGGAAATGATATATCGACCGCAAAGAAAGAGTAAACAGGAAGTAAACAGAGATGCTAGACTGGTCACAACGAAGCGAAATATGAGCGAGGTGTTTCGCAATCCGTGTCAGCACCAAAAGAGGCGTCAGCAATGAGGTGGCCGCAGAGCCGCGTGCATGGGCGACACGGCAGGAGGACGACAGTGCAATCGACACAGACCACAACAGGGCACCTTTATTGTTATTATTTTTATTCCCTCTGACAGAGAAATTTTGAGATAGACGGATCCGATACGAGCGCTCAGGCAGTCAGCAGACAAACTTTGGAATACGGGGATAGTAGTGTAGGTAGTCGTCGCGTGACGGTAGCAGCCGAATGCAGGATGACGTTCCCCGAGGGAGTTTGGCCGAGCTGTGCATAGGACCCCGGAAGGAGGGAGGACCGGAAGATATGTACGAACTCCAGAGTATGAAGGAGTGAGCAGCACTGCAGGGCTAAACAAGCGGCGACAGTTGTATGATTGCCTTAAACCATAGAGGGATTGAGATTGCGCAGGTACGTCGCAGTTGAGTAACGTTAGTGTCCAGCAGGCAGGAAGCAAGTGATGGGGCGGGCGCAGCGCCCCACAGAGCCGCGCACGTTACTCGCGGTGCTGCCTGAGGCTGCCACGGCGGCTGCTTCTTATTGGGATTTATTCATCTCGTTCGTCGCCTGTTTTCCCTCCCAGGCGCTGTTGTGCCATTTCTCCAGCTTTCCTGACAAGCTAGGCATGGTTCCCACTGCCCGGAGAACATGACAGCGCTGCAGGAAGCTGCACATCACTGGCGCGCACTAAAAGCATTCAAGTGGGCCGTGACATCGATCGCCTGTCGCTAGCTGTTCATCATCAATATTAATACATGTGTTATAACAGTCTTAGGTTACGTTCAGCTACAATTCAAAACATATCGCGGCAAATAGTTCTTGCAAATAGATTGAGACCGCCTCATGTATACAGTTCAGTTCGTCAATCTGAACCTAGGAAGAACGCCGACCAAGTAATCTCAAACCCAACCCAGCGCGCTTTCTTCCCACGACCAACACACAAAAAAAAGTATATAACACCCAAGTCCAGGACAAAACAAACGCCTTCCATGACCGCTAAATCAAAAAACCCCTGGATTGTAACAAGAAACGACTGTACGCCTGGTATATACGGCCAATATAAGAAACCCGCAAGGAAAAAAAAAAAAGCAAAGAAGAAAGAACGTGATACACGCCGGAAAGCTCATCGCTGTTGTTCGTAATCTCGTGAGTCCTCATCGTCCGTTGCCACTGCGGTGTACCCAGGTGGATGGAGGGAGCTTCTGTCCCCGTCGCTATCGCTACTGTTGCGGCGACTCAAATTGGGGCTGGAGTATTCCGGAGGGGGACTGGCCACGGTCAATCGGCTGGAACCTTCTCCAATATCTTCATGTGATGGTATGTGAGCGAGTTGGGCGAGAGAAATGTCGGTAGATGAACGAATCGGGCCCGGGCTGGTAGGTGCCGTCAAGCGTGAGCTGCGATATCCAGCATCAAGATATCCTCCTCGAGCTGCGCATTCACGCCCAGATTCGAGAAGAATGCTTCCTTGCTCGCTACCGTATGGCGGCGGAGGTGCAAGGCTGCCTGTCATGGGGGCAAGCCCCCATTTCTTCACATTGGCCTCTATGAATACAAAGCCCATCTGGCCAAAATTGACGTGTACTGTACATGGCCCGTTGGAGCCGACGGTGGGAAAGAAGTTTGGCGCTTTCAAACCATGCACCACGTCATCCAACCTTTTCCCGTTCCGCGTGAAGAAAAGAGTTCCAGACCGCGGCCGGTATCCTACTCCAATAACATCTCCTTGAGCATATTCTGGGGCATATGCCGGGGCTTTGAAAGGTTGGTTGAATCTCCGGTGGCCGGTCGATTGATAAGCGACTGACATTTTGTGGAAGCCTGCAATCGTTAGTACTCTCGATAGCATAAAACGAACAAGTTCTGTTCATACCTGGTAATCGGAATAGAGGATATGGTTTTGTCGTCATTCCAATGCTAAGTAAAGTGGAATCGGGTTTATCGTAGATCTTTGCTTCCCAGTAATACACATCATTCTGCTTCGGGACGGGCAAGTTCGTCTGCACGCTACATTCCGAGTCGAAAAATTCTATCTCTGTTCGGCCTTCGACGAAACAGTTTGCAATCTCTAGCTCTGGCTCAAACTCCCACGCCGAGACTCCCTTTTCTTGAATGGCAAGGAACTGTGACAACGAGATGTCGGTGTGCATCGTTTCTGGTGGGTTCGCCTGGACGAAAGCTATTCAAACACCAATCTTGTCAGCCACACACCCTCCCACACTCATACTAATACCGACACGAACGGTCGCAAACGCCAAACATACCTTTGGCTCGCAGATACTCAGCCCGAGTGAGATCGTCCATAGTTTCCAAGGCTTCCGCCTCTTCCCGGGCGAATGCTTGTTCATCGTCAAACTCTCCAGGGCGGCCTATGCGGTCGAGTAGGATACGGCCACGCCGGGTATATTTAAAGAAAAGAAAAACGGCGAGCACGACGAGGGCGACGCCGGCAGACCCAAAGGCAGACAGAATACCGATCAGGATGCCCTTGCCGGTCGAGCCCGCGGCGCTGCTGATCTGAGCGAAGGCATCGGAATCCGGCGTAGCTGCCATATCGGCCCAGCGGGAGACCTGGGAGTCTGTGTCGAGGTCCGGGATGGACGTGAATTGAGGCTGCGAGCGCAGCGACGTTGTGAAGCCGGTGGGTGACGCCATGGCCGGATCGGGCGGGGCCATTACGGGTGTTGCATCAAGGGTCGAGGGGCCGATATGGGATTGTTGGCTGGGGCGGGAGCGATGAGGGAGACGTCGGGATTCGCAGGAGATAACCGAGGGGAGGTTGCGAGATGATTTTGAAGCAGCACGGGGATGGACGACGAGAGATGGTGGAGGAGGAAAGCGAGCGACTGCAGGTCAAGGAGCGGAGGCGAAATCGCGCAGGCTGGGCTCCGCAGACTGATTGGGCGGCTGACGCTGCGTATTAATAGGCGCCGACCTGACACACTCGCCAGCGCAACTAATGCTAGTAAATCAACTGATAGCGGTCCTGGCAGCGATAATAATAGTGACTACGTAGTAGTCTCCTGCGATAGGGCGTTTTATCTCAGTCAAAAGCTCCTTCAACTGGCCCTTGTCAAGGGGTTGTCGAGAGTGGCTTGTCGCTCCTGCATGCGGTCGCGACGCCGGAAAAGGATCGCTGCCTGCTGCTGATCGTAGTAGGTATAGAGCAGATGTGTTGATATTTTGTAAGTGTTATCGTGCAGGGTGAAACAGCCTTCGTCCGAGGTGTAAGCAATTCGCAAATACTTTATCAAATGGTGATAATGCCAATAATGACGGTGAATATTCACCTTCTGCTGCACAAATGCCAACGACTGCGATGACGTAAGGCGGTGAGGCCAGGAACAGGCGAGGTTTCGCGAGCGGCGCTCTGGGAACAGAGGGAATAGTGCCTCGAGGCTGATAATAATAATAAATTATAAAAAAGAAAAAAGAAAAACCGTACGGTTCAACTGCGAGTGTCGAGTTCTGTCATTACTGTTAGTTGGGCAAGCGCGATGCAAGTGGTTGGAAGGAGCGCCCGCCTTCTTCCTTCCTCCCTTGTCACCTTCCTGGCTTCAACTTCTTTATTGAGTTTACTATTTTATCCCTTCTTCACCACCATTGCCCACATCCTGTCTAGTTCGCTCTGCGACTCGTCCGGAATGCCCTCAGCAATATTCGCTGCCACAGAGCAATGGGCAAACCGCAGGTTGTGAATCGGCGCCAGAAATCAGCCCACGGATGCGCCACCTGCAAGTACTTCTTTCTGTCCATCATCAATACGTTCTTGCGAAAATAGCTGTCTAATCGCCGGCCTATCAGAATCCGCAAAGTGAAATGCGACGAGACCAAACCGCACTGCCAAAGATGTCTCTCTACTGGACGCGTTTGCGACGGCTACCCCTCGCAAGAGACGCAGCTGCAAAGAAGATACCAATCGCGCCCTTCGATGTTCCTGGTCGTCCCAATGACCCAGCGCTTCCAAACTGAAACCGAGCACCACGCCTTTTGGACATTTGCCAACTTCGCACGCAGTCTTACCAATTTCGCAAGCGCTGAGATTTGGAATACCTATACGCTACAGATAAGTTATGCCGAGCCTGCGATTCAGCATATCGTTCTTTCCATCGGCCACCTCCTCAATACATATGCAGCCAACCCAAAAAGTGGACCTAGCATTGCGCCGAATGAGCACCAACAGATGGTCTTTTATCACTATGGCAGAGCATTGCATTCTTTGATCAACAATCCAAATCCAGACGTGAACGTCGTGCTTTTGTCTAGTCTGATATTCTCCCTGTTTGAAGAACTTCAAGGGAAATGCTATGCATCTTTGCAACATATTATCGCTGGGAGAGACATCCTTCGTAGACATCTCAGCTTGCTGAAACCGTCCACAGCACGCAGCAATAACTTGGCTTCGATCAAGGCCTCATCTACTTGGGACCCACTGCTCGTGCAGCTGTTGCAGCTCTTTTCTCACCTTGAAATGCACACACCTGTGTTGGAAAGGCGCACTATTGATTCGCATCTACGTCTGCCTCTGGCAGGCTTTTCTCAACCAGGTGTGACAAGTCGCCAAACGGCTCGACAACCACTAAGCTGGAAGCACCATGCACAATCGGTAGGTAGTCACGGTAAGAGAACACCGACATACATAGAAAACGGAACCCTGCCCGAATTTACAAGTATTACGGAAGCTGGCCAATTCCTAGCCCACCTTGCAACTGCTTGCAGCGCCGACTTGCAACAACCTCTTCCGAGTGAAGCCACCCCGAGATGGCATAGTAATTTTGTGATCTGTTCTCCTGAAACTACTCTATTGACCCACTGGCTCGAAGCATTCAGCCGTTTGATGTCAACTTTCTCACCCGACGCTATCACTGAGGGGCACTTGATAGACTGTCACATCCTCCGGACGTACCATAGCTGCCTCACTCTCATAAACCAAGCCAAACACATGGGACAAGAGATGGTCCTTGATGATAATCTTGTTTTCTTCGACCTAACAATGTTTAGGATGACAATTCTTATTTCTGTTGCAAAGGATGAATTGATATCCCCTTTATTTTTCGTCGCCACTCGTTGCCGTGTCGCCCTCACTCGGATCAGAGCGGTTGGTTTGCTTCGGCAGTGTGGCTTGGAGGGCCAATTCTTGGCCGAAGTGGCAGAGCACATCATTGAAAATGAAGAATCAAATGCCACGAAAGACGGCGAACAACAAGCGTCCTCTACTAGCTTTCCTATTCCAGAGGAGTCACGCGTGAGACTCCATGGCATACAGGCTAACCCAACGGCGGGAGAGGACGGCGCCTTCTACCTCATGGTATCGCGATTCCCTTACTACCCGCGTATCCCTACGATGCCATTGATGGTCCAGATTCCCTCTGCGCGAGGAAATCATTTCTCCAACAGGGCTCGTTCTTGTCTCGACCGAGCGCTTCGCTTCGAGATGTACTCGTCCGTACCGTAGACCTTATGTCCGCCGTTTTCTTGCGGACTTAAGTGGTTAAAAGCGGGACTATCTCGAAGGCGTGCTTCTTCAGCTCCCTCAACGATGCTGAATCCATCAAAATCTCAAAACCCCATCTCGGAGAAAAGACCGCGATGGGTTGACATTCGATGTGGAGAATTTTCTACGAGACTTTAATTGGCCGACTCGGAAGCTAAACTCTAGCGCATCGCAATAGATCCAGCTACCTCATTGGCCTGTCGTTCTGTTCTATACAATGCATTTACCAGAACGGGCTACAACTCTTTTATAACTCCGGAAAGTCCATATGAATGGGGATTGCGTGTTTGCTTGTGCCATAAGCAGTGTGTATAAACTATAAATATGCAGACAGTGCACCCAGCTGACAACATTTGTACCATCCGTTCAAGAGCAAACTGGTTCAATACGAAGTCGTTTTCAGACACAAAAGAAAGCATGTCCGCTACTACTATTGTCAACAAAAATGTGGGGTCCATTGGATTTGGTCTGATGGGTGAGTGAACATTTAGGACATAACAATTCTTCATTTTTTTGACTCCGGTCTCTAGGCCTCACTACCCGACCTAAGAAAACATCCTATGATGACGCAGTCAAAGTCATGAAAAGGGCCCTCGACCTTGGTGCCAACTTTTGGAATGCCGGAGAATTCTATGGGCCCCCTGATGCCAACTCCCTTCAACTACTGGAATACTACTTTCGCAAATACCCTGAAGATAGCGGAAAGGTTGTCTTGAGTATAAAGGGATGTTTTTCTCTTGCCGGAGGACCTGATAATAGCCCCGAGAGTGTCCGGAAGAGTATCGACAACTGTTTGGATAAACTCCAAGGTCGGGTTCCCATCAGCATCTTCGAACCAGCACGCATTGACCCTAAGGTCCCCATCGAGGAGACGATTAAGGTGTTTGCAGAATACGTCAAAAAGGGCAAAATTGGCGGTATTGGATTGAGTGAATGCAGCGCAGCAACTATCCGCCGCGCGCACGCCGTCTATCCAATTTCCGCAGTGGAAATTGAAATGTCGTTATTCACTACCGACGCACTGGAGAACGGCGTCGCCGCAACCTGCGCAGAGCTAGGTATTCCCATTGTAGCTTACTCGCCCCTTGGATGGGGGTTTCTCACCGGCCAGTTCAAGTCGTTGTCTGACCTCGACGAAAATGATTTCCGACGGCACCAGCCACGTTTCCAACCAGGCGCATTTGAAGCAAATCTACGGATAGCGGAGGAAGTCCAGAAGATATCGGCATCCAAGGGCGTCACCCCCGCGCAAACCGCTATTGCGTGGGTAAAAGCCCAGGGACAGACTTCTCATATGCCACAAATCGTACCGATTCCTGGTTGCACAACGGTGGCGAGGGTGGAGGAGAACCTTCAAAACGTGACTCTTAGTGAGAGCGAACTAGAGGACCTTAATGGGCTATTGCAGCGAACCACGGTTCAAGGGGACCGCTATGGGGGAGCGATGGCTAGCCTTATGCATGGTTGAGCTGATTTTATAGACCAAGTCAAACTTGAATATACACCATTTGTTTCTCCCAAAAACCATTCCTGAGACTATTAATTCTATACCTCGCGACCTTTCCGAGCTCCGTATTGCCATTGAGTACTCGATGAGATACGACACGGCGGAAGAATTCGTCGCCAAGGAGATCGATCAGCGCATGTTGAAAATTCTTAACAAAACCGATATTTTGCGAGGTCAGCCAGGATATACTTATTCCCTGGGTTTATCTATTCGCATATTTCCTCACCTCTTGAGTGATCGTTTCCCTATATTTCCTGCTGATCTCAGTGTCTTAGCCTCGGAGGTAAAAGATATCCTCAGCGAGCCCGACATTCGACTCTGTATCTCATTTGAGCTTACAGCCTGGCAGATATTTACTGGAAGTGTAGCGACAACTACAGATTCGCCAACGGGCAGTTGGTTTAGAGTAACCCTTTGGAGGATATCACGGGTGTTCGTTTATAGTGAATGCTAGAAGTATTAAACTGCCAGCCTGTAAGATAGAGATCTGCTTCTTAGTATTGGAGGTTGTATTCTTCGTATGGTCATATATTATTGTTCATTTCTCCAATCATGTATATACTGCGTAAAATTATAAACTTAATAATAGTAATAATAATTGATATCTTTCCTCTTCTATATTATTGATTTTTATGCAGGCAATAATTGGTAGATCTATATGTAACTAACTAACTTGGCCATCTTGACGATGACTAAGCAATTGACGTTGCTTATCGCGAACAGCACCACTGCAATGTTGCTTCACCTCCCCACATCGCAACCATGGATGCCTCCAATTCCCTTCACCTTTCAAAATCAACCAGCGCAGGCTCGCCGGTTGATGTGCTGCAAAATTTACACATCAGTGTCACCATCCCTGGCCACGGCGGCAACAAGTATCCTGGTACGTAGTCGGAAGCATGGAAGCCAGCTGGCTATTGTGCCTGTCTACCGCCTGACATATTTCCTATGGACTAATCGCTTCTTGTGCGCCTTTGAATAGCCAAACAACATGCCCGAAAAGTTGCCTCGAAGCTTGGGATTTCACACGGCCTTATCTATCTCATCGGCAAGCCGACGGTTCTCTTTGATGACTCGGACCAGGCCGTGGTCTTTCGCCAGCGACGCTATTTTTACTACTTGAGCGGAGTGGATAGTCCCGATTGTCACCTTACCTATGATGTGCGCCTCGACCTCTTGACTCTTTATGTGCCTGATTTCAATTTGCGACAAGCCGTGTGGATGGGGCCGACCCTGACAGTCGAAGAAGCTTTGGAGCAGTAAGGAATGCTGCTGCTCTAACCCAAAAGGCATCTAGACTGACGTCGTGAACTGCATGCAGGTTCGATATTGATAACGCGAAATATATGAGTAGTCTTTCCACCGATATAGATTCCTGGGTCCAGGACCAGGGTCGCAAGCATCCGATTTATATCCTTCATCCCGATCATCGACCACCGTCAAAAGACGGAGACCAACTACTGGAAAGCGAAAGCCTTTTACAGGCCATGAATACAAGCCGTGGTATCAAAGATGCCACAGAGATTGAATTGATAAGGCGTGCCAATGTTGTCTCGGGCTTGGCCCATACAGCAATTTTAGAAGGCATTGGGAAAATGACGAACGAGTCGGAAATTGCTGGTCTTTTCCTCGAGACGTGCATGACTCACGGTGCTCCGGAGCAGGCTTATGGAATTATTGCTGCCTCGGGCGAGAATGCCTCGGTCCTCCATTATATGAAAAACGACGAGCCATTTGGCAGCCGGCCATTAGTGTGTCTTGACGCCGGGGCTGAGTTTTCCTGCTACGCCTCGGACGTGACGCGCACATTCCCCATTGGGTCTACGGGAGACTGGCCAACACCGGAGTCTCGCAATATTTACCATGCTGTGGAACGGATGCAGGAAGAGTGTATCCAAATGATTAAACCGGGCGTACGATTTGGGGACGTCCACACGCATGCCCACAGGGTCGCGATTGAGGAGTTACTGAAGCTTGGAATTTTCCACACAGGTTCGGTGGAGGAAATTGAACAGGCCAAAGCATCGGCACTGTTTTTCCCACATGGCCTTGGACACCATGTTGGGTTGGAAGTGCACGATGTCTCTGAAAAGTCAGTGATGGCGTACGAAGATAGTGGCCCTGGGTTTAAGTTGGTGCCAGACGTGGCGACAACACTTTCGACGGTTCCTTTGGAAGAGAACATGATTGTGACAGTCGAGCCCGGCATATACTTTAACCGGCTTGCCATCGAGAACGCCCGTAAGCTGCCGATCGCACGGTTCATCAACTTCAGCCTGGTGGAAAAGTACATCCCCATTGGCGGCGTGCGTATCGAAGACGACATCCTGGTCACGGCGGATGGGTACGAGAACCTGACCACGGCGCCGAAGGGGGAGAAGGCGCTCGAGATCATCCGGAATAGCTCTAGTCGAGCAAAATGATGTTACCTAGATAATGAGCATGATTTTGGTATATGTGGAAACAAATACTAGCTAGCGATTTGCCTGGGCGATGTATGGAGACCTATACCGCGTAGAGGGGGTCAGAAGACTGGAGATTTTCAGGCATGCCAAATTTTTGGTAGCGGCCGAACAAACAGGAGATATGTAGTAGATACTGGATAGTTAGATTGTAGATCCTCGATCGATAACTCGTTAGTGAGAAGATACCGGATGGTGGTTCCGGCCGCGGCGGGTGAGTCACACCACCCCGGAGGCAAATTGACTCATCACCTGTTGTTGTCCAGTGGTTGTCTGCCGAGTCACGCAATACAGATAGAATTTTGAACGAAGACGAAAACAACGGTGAAAATTTCTCATCGTTCATTATTGCATGTCGTAAGGTTAGGCTCCCGTCATGCCAGCGAGGTCTGACGAATGCTTCGAGGCCCTGCATAAGCGCAGCTCGGATGATGAAATCGGCCTTTAGGCTTTTGAAGCGGTGCCTAACGTGATCGCTCGTCAGCTGCGTTAAGGCTGAGTGGGCGACGCTAGCGTAGCGCCGAAATGACTCACCCGCGGCCGCCGATATCGTCATGAGCTTCGCCATACTGCATTTAAAGAGCCTGCGTGCAACTCTTCCGATGTGCTTGGTTTTCCTCTTCCATCGTCTCCCTATAAACGGGGGCGACCATCTCCTTTCCTCCTCTTCTCTCGCTCAAATCTACCGATTGATGTAAATACGTACATCGGTCTATTATTGTATCCACTCGCAATTCGAGCGTCCAGTCTTCCCACGATCCAATTCAATCCTCTGCTTCAGCCATGGGTCAGAGACACAACCGTCGCCGCACAAGACCACGATCCCGCAACCGTGTCAATCCTCTTCCTGACCTACAATTGTCCGACGATGACTTCTCGCCGGCTGCCTCGCCCACTCTCGCTTCAGTCCACGCTGTGCCGCTCATCACCAACCCCGCCGCCCCTTTCTGGCACATAGGCGTTGAAGATTGGTCGATTTCCCAGCATACAGTGTGTCCCGGAGCTGATGGGGTGAAGGCAGAGGAGTACCGCCTTTTCGGCGGTCTGCCTGGCGATGACCCAGGTCTGTGCTACAACATGCTCGAATATTTCGGCCATCTCGACTATATCAACACATGACAGCTACGAACAAATAGTGCTGTGTTGTTCTTTTACTTGGCTGGGATTTCCCTGCCGGCCTCCAAACACCCCAAAAATGTGGTCACTTCGGGAACAGCAACACCTGTGTGCGCCATCCACCGCGACTATCCACAATAAGCTGTTCCCCAAACATCCTTTCCTCCGAACCAACGCTGGATTCACAGGATCAAGAGTCTCTCGACTTGTAGCAATGAAAGACACCGGACAAAACACACGGTATCTGGATTGGTCTGTATTATGGCTCCCCTGGTGAACTCCGCGCTACCCGAAAAACCACTTTTTATTCGAGGTCTGACTTCCGACTTGAGCCATGTCCCACTGTGTTGGTCGTGCTCGCATCATTCTCGGTGCTTGAGCTGCTAACACGGCAGGTTGACTTCTCAAGCGACTCCCTCGAAGGTACGCGTGGTAAACGAATGGTCCGGTTGTTGGCTGTTGATGTTGTGATGCTCTACGCTTTGGCGGACGGGAATTCGACATTTTTTGTGGCCTTTTGAAATCTTGTAAATAGTCTCAAGAGCTGAATGCCAAAAGTCGCAAAATATATTTAGAAGTTGTTTGAACCAAGTATAAATTAGTCCTGACCGAGTTGAAAGAAGACCAAAAAGTACTAGTAATCACTAAACAGCCCCGAAATCCCGTGACCACACGCAAGGGCCAAAAATAGACCCTAGTACATAAAAGGCAGGCGGTCTGCGGCGTGTTAAGCGTTAACCGTGTCCTTTAGATCGATTAGGAAGGAGCGCCGCACTCTTTTGTATGGCGCAACAAATCGCCCTGGACAACTTGCACATTCTCTCATCTTCAACTCAGTCGCCAGTTTAGGAGGAATGCGCAGGCACCTTGTGTCTTGTCTCTCATTTTAATCTCAAGACATCAGTTCCTTCTCGGCGCTGCGCTGATTGCAGCCGCCACGCTTTCGCAACATGTCTTCCACGGATTACAGCTACGATGAGCAGGTTAGGGACACATCGTCCAGTCTTGTTCGCTCTCTACTGACCTCGAGAAACAGGGCCAATTTTTCCCTTACTTTGTCCTCACTCTGACCGGCCTTGTCACTCTCCCTCTCACATACAGTTTCCTGAAGCCACCGAAAAGTGAGTCTCCTTAGGTCACACATTCTGTGCGTGCTTGTCTAACCCGCGCCTGCTTTCTAGAGCCTGAATCTACTGCTCCAAGAATAAACACGGACTTTAAACCCCAACAAGATGACCTTATTCAAGGCCAGAAGCGGAAGCGGCTTCGCAAAGAACGTAGGGTTAAGCGCGCAATCGCTGTGCTCTGCGGTTGGGCGATAATGGCCTGGATGGTCTATCTCATGGTTGTCACAGCAAGGACGGCACCCAAGATTTATGATCCATATGAGATTCTCGGAGTGTCTCGGGTGAGCGCCTACAACAAGGCGTAAGTCTACATTTATAGTGCCGTAGCTAATCTGGCCATCTAGAGTGCCGACGAGAAAGCCATCTCACGCCACTACAAACGGCTATCATTGATCTACCACCCGGACAAAATCCGACCTGACCCTGCTAAGAACGAGACGATGGATGATCTGAACGAACGCTTTGTCGAGTTGACCAAGGCCTACAAAGCCCTGACCGATGAGGAGATTCGGAACAACTACTTGCAATATGGACACCCGGATGGCAAGCAGAGTTACAGCATCGGCATCGCTCTGCCTAAGTTGATCATTACTGAAGGAAGTGGTAAATACGTTCTTTTGGTCTACGGTGGCCTGCTTGGCATTCTCTTGCCTTATATCGTCGGAAAATGGTGGTACGGTTCCCAGCGCTTCACTCGGGAGAAAGTTCTCGTCGCCAGCGCTGGAAACATTTTCAGGGAATACAAAGAGGACATGCTTGGCGGTCGTGTCGTGAGCGCTCTCTCCACCGGTGAAGAGTTCAAGGGCTTGTTGAAGGGTCCCAGGGCGGAGGCTGGTCTGGCGAAGGTCGAGAAGAAAGTATTGGCCATTGATGACAAGATCCTGACGTCTGTTGACCGCGAAATACTTCGAAAACTGGATGATTCCACAAGGAGAAAGACGCTTGCTTTGCTGTGGGCATACCTCAACCGCCTCGATCTAGAGGACACGACACTTAACGAAGGTTTGTGATTAGGTGCCCCCCCGCCTTTTTTAATGGATTGAAAGCTGACTTTTCAAGAAAAAATTGAATCCGGCTCCATTGCCTTGTCACTGAATGAATCTTTCACTGCCATCGCACTGGCTTTTGGCAATCTCTTACCTGTTATTGGCGCATACCGCATGTCCCAAAACCTTATTCAAGCTGTTGCGCCCGGTTCTTCTCCACTTCTTCAATTACCATACTTCACACCAGAAATCGCCAAGGCAGTCGAGGGCAGCGATGCTAAGACACATCTCAGCGTTCAGAAATATATGAATTTATCGGAGGAAAAAAGACATTCTTTGACGGTTGGGCCTGGTCTGTTGACGGAACAGGAATACCAGAGCTCTATCGCGGTTGCCAAGCAACTACCGTACCTTCAGATTTCAAAGGCGTTCTTCAAGGTTGTTGGAGAGCGAGTGATTACTCCTAGCAGCTTGGTTCAACTGGTGTTGAAGGCACGTATCATTCCCCCCGGCACAGAAAATGTGCCTGAGGTAAATGAACTTGATTTGGAAGACATTGACCCAGATGAGGGCGATTTGGACGCCCTGCTCAACCGGAAGCCAGGCAAGGTTAGAAAGGTCAAGAGGTCGGATGGATCGATTGTCGAAGAGAAGCACGATATCATTCAACCCTCACTTGCCCACGCGCCATATCTGGCACGTGACTACTCCCCGAGATGGTATGCCTTCCTTGCCGACCCAAAGCAAGGAAAAATTGCAGTTCCTCCATTTGCCTTTACGACATTTGACAAGCCCATTTTTGATGAGAATGGCAAGCCTACATTCAACGTGCAAACGCTGAAGATGCAATTCCAAGCTCCGCCACAAGCGGGCGACTTCTCCTTTGCGCTCCACCTTGTTTCTGACAGTTATATGGGATTCGACGCCAAGCAAGAAATCACATTGCATATTGATGATCCGGCCAAGGCTGCCGCTCTAGAGGAGGAAGACGACATTAGCGAACCCGATGAAGGTAAGATAACATAGTATTCTGGTGCTCTTGATTCATTGCTAACAGGACAACTAGATTCTATTGCCGGCCAAATGCAGGCTCTGAAGACTGGAGCTGCTCCACCTAAGAAAAAGAAGAAGCCAGCGGATGATGACTCTGATGAGGAGAGTGACACAGAGGGCGAGGTCGACGACACGAGCGAGACAGATACCGAAACAGATACAGATGGGGAGTAAAGCAACCAGTTTCACCGTTTGCATGGCATTTTTTTCCCTTTAGATTCTTCTGTTTTAAATAATGGGGTGTTCATTCAGGGCTAGCGGTTTCTTCGAGGAAAATTGAATTCATGTTACATGTATTATCTCCCTCTTCCATACATTTACATTTACATAGTGATTGATACAACGGCGTTAATTATATTAGAGGTCTTGTTTATTTGTACTGCAAAGTTAACATGCCAGTAGAGTGCGACTCAACCACTTGATGGTGTAAGTTAGTATCAATTGATTGAACTACTGGCTATTGCTAGAGAAACTATTTTCTCCAAAAAGAAGATATATCAATTTCTGTTGCGGGACCACGTCGTCACGCCTACGTACGCACCCCTTTCCTCGAATGCAACATTTGAACCAACTCATCAACCAATCCAACTTCAAAAAAAGGCTCTCAGACAATGCAACAACAGAACGACTGCCAAACAAAGAAAGTTTGTCACCTCTGGTATATAAAGTATGTATGTATGCATGTAAGTATCTTCAAAGAAAACGGGTTGTCTGGCTGGCACAGACATCTGCAGATCTCACGGCTCTCTTCCGGAGAATTGATTGTCATCGCTGCAGAAATGTGTTGTAGTATCCATGCCCGTACTGGGACATCCCTTCGTAGCCGTCCTGGTCTACAGCCATAAGATGTTCTCTATTTCCATATGGAAATAGTCCGGGTACATGAGGATTATAAGGTAGCGACCACATCGCCTCGCTGGGCAGCTCGTTTCCTTGGCCGCAGATATCAACTGACCCGTATCGTTGCTGCTGGATGCTACTGGGTTCAAGTAGGTGTGAATGACCAGCATTGTCTTGGTAGGGAAAAGAACCCATTGATAGGCTTAAGTGTTGATGATGATTGTGATGCTGCGGGGCAGATTTGTGGTTGTCAACGCCCTGGTTCTGGTAGTAGTTCTCGGTTGGTCCGCTCCATTTGTCTGCAATGGATGGTTCGGAAGCGTCTGGGAGCTCTCTTGGGGTACTGGGTTCCGGAGATGGGCCGCCAGACTGAGTGGCCTCGCTTGACTCTGTGGATTCCGCCGAGTCAAGGCCGTCCGAAGCAGCCTCTAGAGACTTTAGATAGTCTATAATGTCTGCAAGGACAGCCTGGGGATCTTCAGGCATTTCTTCCGCATGCTTGATCAGACCCAGTCGGCTTAAAATTGCATGCGTTCCAGGACGACCGTGGACCGGGTCGTCTAGTGGCGACTCCGGAAGCCCTTCACGGCTTACACAGCGCCTGTACAGGTCCTGGAGGGCCTGAAGATGAACGGCGTGCTGTGAAATGAGCATTTCTACAAATCTATGAGAGAAATCAGTCAGCCCATTCTCTGGCCTATCGGCACCAAACCCGTTTTTTGACAAATCATGGATGGATTTACCCTCTGGAATAAACCTTTTCGTGCGTTGCTTTTCTATCCCGAAAGATGCAGCCTTGGTTATATGCTAAGCATCTACTACAAGGCTGGTTGCCATCGCACTAAAAGGGGTCAAAATGAGTTAGTGAGAGAAATCACTGTTGACAGGGACACGCAGGCGGATAGTACCTTGGACTTCTTGACTCGGCATCGCTCACAAGCCTTGAGAACATGCTTTCTTTTTGTACGAAAGATTTGCTGGGGTGGCTTGTCCTGGACACGACAACTATGGGGCAGCCTTGAATTTGGGAACTGGAATAGCCCGGCGTTGTTGGAACGGTCAGGGCTAGTTTTGGGGAAAAGAACTTTCTGTTGTCGGGACATCTGCCTATGTACGAGATGGTGACGACCTCTCGTGGAACAGGAGACAGCAAGGTTATATGCACGGAGCGATTTTGGGAAAACTGACGGCAGTCGAGGAATAAAAAGGACAGATAGCCTGGTGAACTAAATGGGAAATGCGGGGGAGAAGGACTCACTCCTGGGGTTAAATTACATTTGAGGCGAAGCCAACAGCAGATCGAGGGGTGGGAAACAAGCGGTCTCGCCATGTCCAACGGAGATCTGCCACATCAAACAATTTCCTGTGACGTGGAGACGAGTGTCTCCCAGGAAAGGATACCTTCTTGGTTTTTTTTTTTTTTTTTTTTTTTTCCCTCTTTCTGCAAGTGCATTCGGATTGTCCCGTGGACAATCCCTGCACGTTTCGAGGCTGCGCTGCTAGGTTATCCGGTTTTGAGTGGTGTAGATTCAATGTGGCGTTGCATGAAGTGGATAACATATTTACGACTGTGAGAAACTATCACACCTTGTTTTATGACATGCATGTCCGAAAAGAGGAAAAATCCGCTGACTTTTCGATTCTTTAGAGGCTATGGGCTTCGCTAATCACATACATCGTTTAGCAGAAAGATCTACGGCTCAGGAGTCTACTATAACGTCTCATATATTCTGTGGCAAAGTGAATCCCTCCCTAGGTACTGCTCGCTAGTTACTACAAGAGGAATTAGTTGTCCTACACATTGCCCTTATGGCGGGTTTCATGGCGCATTGCATTTAGCTATCTTAGCAACGGCCCATCTGGGGAAAGATGCAATCCAGGCAGAGATGCCGAAGTCAACCTGCAGCTACGGAAGGACACGCTTGACGAGCGTTGTCCAGAAAGTGACTATCGGTTGCTAGTTTGAACGCCTTGGCCGGGCAGGTCTCAGGCAGACGTGCTGGCAGGTAGGAGTTCATGTAGGAATGAAATGTGCCCAAGAAAGATCTGACCGGACTAGTCAAGCAGAGAGCGTGTTTGTCGATGAGGATGTCCAATTGATATTCGCTATTGTTGATTGCCTCTCGCCCAAGTTACTCAATACATACGTCAGACCTATGCGGGCCATAAACTCGGACTTGGTATCTCGCGGCTAGGTTGGTAAATAGATTGTCTGATCCAATCAATACACATAGGAACGGATGGGAAAAGCTAACCGTTTATGATGATAGGAGCAAATGGCGAGACTAGGCGGTTACCATATATATGCTGGGCACCCAAACAAAGAGCACGACGAGACACGGGAGGACCTACACCGTGTCATCTGACCCACCTGTACAGAATATATTTTTGACTCCTATAATTTCCGGAGATGGAAAGTGCCGTGTATTGGAAAAAGGGTCTCTTTCCGAGGGCGTCATTGTCTTCGCAAGCTTAGCTTCTTGTTTAAGACGATGATCGGCCTTGGTTTACCGCTCGACTAACTTGGACTGCATGAATAACCGAGTCGAACGAGCCTGCGGTCATGCCGGTGTTGGCCCAGCAGCCCTACGTTTGTATCTAGTGGGTTCCAGAGACATGCATAGGCATATAAGCGCCCTGTGCTGGGCTGTGTCTCTATCCATTAGCACCTACATCTAGTGATCGTGGCTTCGTCTGAACGGGCCGTTCCGGGATTTTGAACATGGTTCTTCTGGAGTTCCACGTCTACCAGGTATACCCGGCCTGGTGCTTTTATTTCGTTTGAGGCCAAGCCCCATTTTGATGTCAGGTTATTTTTTTTCTCTCTCATAGTAATAGTCTTGCAGGGGAGGGAGGGGTTAAAAAAAACCCTCCCAATTTGTCCAGTCATGAAACGATCTTCCGTGTGCTTTCTCCGCGCGTGTCTCGGATTAAATCATTAGAGTACCCTAAGTTACGAGCTGAGAATGAAAAAGGCGATTGCCGTCCCGTGGCTGTCCTCTCTCTTTGCTTGGATTGGCCCACGGCTTTTCTTGAACTTACAGGGATGCGATAAGGTGCTGCGTAACACTGACGGACTGAAGAAAACAAAAACAAAAAAAAAGAAAAGAAAAACAGGAGCAGGAGGTTGTTTGTACTAGCAACGGTATGAGCTTAGTGGATAGCTTCACTTATATAGCGCACTGCAAATGCGGGTTCTTTTCTCATTTAACTAGGTACTGTAACTGCATTAGCAGGTACATAAATGTCTCTTGCACTATGCAGCGTATGCGTTGTTCTTGACATGCTTTTTATTTCTTTTTCTTTTTCTTTTTTTTTTTTTTTTAAAGAAAAGCTAAGTACTATGCAATGCGAGGAACCCCGCATCGTACGCTTTACCGCAATGTTTTAGCGCTGTGAAACAAAAAAGACAAGCAACATCCAAAATAGAATAAAGCAGAAAAGGGGGAGAATATTCGGTGTGAACTACAACAGAAAAAGAAAACAATTCTGCAGGCAGTGCAGCCTCAAAAAGTTGTTACTAGCTTAAAGTAGTGTCACGTACAAAGAAGCAAACAAAAAAAGACTGATTAGTATTTGCATAGTACATGTTGGCAAAGTTTGCCTTCTTGTTTCTTTGTCTATCCAATCAATATTATTGAGGTGATGGTCTAATTAGCTGACGCCGGCGCAGACAGGGATAGAAAGAGCCGAAGGTGAGAGTCGTATTATACTTCTTTTAGCCGATCGATCAGCAAACATCCGGTTTTATGTAGTAGACAGACGGTCTTTTGCAAACATTATCTATTTCCCCCAAAATTGCTCTGCGAAAAAGCACAGGGTCAGCTACTGTCGATTACTTTTCTCTTTTCTTTCTTTGTTCTGTTTCCCGTTTGCTCATACACATGTGTACAAAGATACATACGTAATGCATACATGTATGCAGCCTATACCAGAGTCAGCATTGACCAGGAACTAACATCCACGTTCTGAGCCAATGAGACCTATCAGCACCCCAAGCCATGTCCATTTATTATACCGAGAAACGAACTCCACTTTTCCGAATAGAGTAAGCTGTCAAACAGAACTGGGATACGTTAGCTTACAGTTTCCCAATAATCTGCAGGACTTTGAAGTAATTAAGTAGTAAGTAACCAGGGGATGTCAGAATTAACCTATTTTTTAAACGAAGAGGCTAATTATTAGCCTATCCTCCGTCTTTGTTCTTGCATCCGTTTCTCTTTTTTTTTAACCCCAAAGGGTCTACATATCTGGCGGTGGGGTTGAATAATAAATGTGAGAAAAATGACAAAGAGGGTGGACACACGGACCTCCTTTTCTTCTATTTCGCATTTCTTGTATTAATTAATAAAAAAGGCTTTGTTTGGCGGTAATTAATATGCATAACTTGTTTGTCTGCATGCATATGTTTATTGACAAAGAATGGCCCAATCATCGTCAGGAGGAGATTCATATCCGGGCGCATGGCATTCGAGGTTCGGCAGGAAACATTGAAGGTTGCATATTAGAAATAAAAAAACTGAAACAAAAACCCCACAATTAAAAAAAAAAAAAAAAAAAAACAAGGATTTCGTTTTTAGAATTTTTCAACCAGTAAAGAAAATAGGGGATGAGGGAAAGAGATTCATTGCCTCGAGGATCACTACTAGTTGATGTTCACATACCGTGCTTTTTATTGATCTAGACCGATACACAATGGGTTCCAGCGTTGCATCATATCTCTAGATTGATTTCAACTAGTTAAGAGGCTCGCCTGGGTAAGGAACAGGCCATTACGCCAGTAAGGATAGCCTATCGTTGATTGAGCACGGGACGGATGTATTTTCCGGGGTTGTAATTCTGCTGCCTCTCCACATACAAAAAATAAATAACAAAAGATGACAAAATAAGAAGAAAAAACTCCGTCGTAACGCCGGGCCTATCTATGACGTGTAAAGCTTTCTTGGAAGCGGGATGGACAGTCCATCCTGGTCAAACGACAAGACGATGCTGGGCTGTCAACCAATCGATTGATTGACACCAGCATACTGAGGGAGGTAAAACGAAGATGTCAAGTTACAGGGGCCAATAGGGATGTAATAGCCAGATGCCACGAGGCTTAGTGCTTATTATTATCCTGGATGAGAATGCTGGCCTCCCCATGGGCCAAGAGATCAAAGCTCTCCTCACTGGTGGACGTCATGGGCGGACTGGGGGTCTCAGAGAGACCTTTACTCTGCAGAACCTTGTCAAGCAGAGCCTTGTCAACTGAAGCTTCCTCCAAAGCAGTTTGGCTGCCATCCCGCTCCCATCGACGATCTCCGATCCACTCGACACCGTCTCCTGTACCAAACCCACCGAATTTACGCCGACCGGTCTCGCGCTCGCCAAGTGAGAGCTGACTGTCGGTTTCTTCCGAAAAACCAGCAAAAGAGTCGCTGGTGCGTGACGGCAGAAGCAGGTTCCGCCGATGCCATTCCCCGATGAACATGCCGTCTGGGTCTGTCGTGTGCCTCACCTGGAGCCACTCGTCCATATCTTCGCCATACATGTCTCGTAGTTCCTGGGGGGATGCCGTGTCTGTGAAATTCTTGGCCCAGTGAGGACGGCCGCCCATGTCGCGCATGAGCCATTCGAAGGCTTCGTAGTACCGTTGTCTACACGGAGGATCTCGCAAATATGGACGATAGAGAGTGGCATTGAGGTAGAGCGTTGGCCCATCACGACAGGTCGGATCTAGGAACGGACGCGGAGATGAAGATAGAGTCGAATCCGAAACTCGCACCTCGATCGGACAGTGCACCCAGACGCCCTTTGGGCTGAAAGGGATGCGCGATCTTTCCTGGTCTCCATGGATCCAGGCAGATAGTCGAGTAATGGCTTCGGGCCCCTTCTCCAAAGGCAAGGCCCATTCATTAACGAATTGAGAGTAGAGACAGTTCATTAAAAGGCCCTCACGCCCATCCTCAACGGCTTCGGTCACGAGAGAGCCAGGTTTGAACCCATATTGCATCCCAAACACAAACCACTCGACCCAAGGAAGGAACCGAGGGAACCAGTTGCATAATGCCAGTAGATTGTGGTAAACGTGGAAGCCTAACTTGCCACCGTAGAAGGTTTGCGGAGGTGGTCGCAGAGGAAGATCGGTCTTATCAGCGTGCCAGACGATGGCGCGATCCATATATGGAAGCCACCACGCGCGAACGAACTCGTGTGAGGTCCACAGGCCCTTCGACCATTGATCAAGAACGGTGGAGAGCGGATAGAGACCCTGATGCCATGCAATCCGGAAGGCAGGCGTAGCCTGCAGTGTCACTTCTGTGATGATTCCCAAAGCGCCGAGAGAGACCAGCGCGGCGCGGAACAGCGATGGATTGTTGGTCGCACTACAGCGCACCGTTTGCCCATTGGCGAGCGTCACAGACAGTCCGCGAATGCATTCGGAAAGCAGTCCGTAGCGAGAGGAGCTGCCATGGGTGCCAGTCGCAATCACGCCGGCGATAGACTGGCTGTCGATGCTGCCCAGGTTCGGCAGCGCCAGGCCGTGGGTTTCGAGCTCCAGCCCGAGCTGGTGCAGGCGGATGCCAGCGTCAACAGTAACCAGGCCGGATTCGGGGGACAGGCTGGTGATGCGGTTGAAATTGTCAAGGTTGATCAGCCAGGCAGAGGTGCAGGTCAGATCGGACGGTGAGTGGCCGCTGCCGACAGTCACCAGTCTGCGGCGACAACGGCGCGCCAACGTCACAATTTTCTCGATTTCAGCGAGCGAGCGTGGCTGGAGGTACAGCTCCGGGCGCGAGTAAAACGTCTTTGCCCATGTGTGATGCACATGCTGCGTGGTTGCGCGAAATGGGATGTCCGGATCGAGCCGGGACAGCTCGCGAGCGATGGCGGGGTCCATTGGCGGCATCTGGATAGGCGAAGAACGAGGGGAGGAGGAGCAAGAAGCACAAAAAAGCAAGCTGCAGCGAGATCAGCTAGGCATGATGAAGACAATCGCACGAGAGCTGAAGCGCGGTGAAGAGCTGACGATAGCAAGAAGCGGGTGGTGAAAAAAGTAACCAGATAATCATATGTTAATTAATAGATAGATTGATAAAAACCACGGTCTCTTGGCAGAGGGGCGGCGGCGAGGAAGGAGCCATGAATAAGACCCTGGCCCGTGATCTTCACTAACACATCACCGGTACTACCTATACTAATAGTACTAACATTTACTACTGATCATACTACTGCTGCTAGCTGAGAATAGCCCGCCTGATGAATTCGACAGTATCACAATGTCATCAATAGTTGTTAACTATGTGAACGAAATTATTAATCAACATGCAGTGGGGCCGCAGGAAGTTGACCGTGATGGCGTGATCCCCAATAATTTGCGACTCTGGATCATTTCAAGAGTCGAGACCTTTGCGCGCACGTGTATTCGGTCGCTTTGCTTCAAATCTTGCCTGGACATGCGCTATATTCCCGTGAAGTTTCAAATTCTTCATGTAGGCCGACTGCTGATGGCACACCGCCTCCATGGACGCCGTCCAGGTGATACCGCAACATGGAAATAAACAAAAAAGCCTGGTCCAAAACGCAACTATGCCATGTCTGCAAGCCCATAGTGATAATACACAATAATAAAACATATCAAGGCTGCCCCAGTAAGCGAGCACATGCAGGAACAATATTTAAACGTTGCTCCGGAAAAGATAAATATAAACATCGCCATATATCAAAACGCAGGATGCCTGTAAGCGAAAAAAAAAAAACAAAAAAAAAAAAAAAAAAAAAAA
>CVMT01000006.1:324904-380697 GCA_000985935.1 Talaromyces islandicus | reverse complement strand
AAAAAAAAAAAAAAAAAAAAAAAAAAAAAAAAAAAACACCAAATATATGCATCGGCCAAACCCTCTCCTAGCTGCATCATGACCGGATGGCCTCGATCGCCGCGTTCAAAGGCAGTATGCGCGCTGTCGACTGCCATATTTTCGAATCCCATTTCCGGAACGCGACCCTGCACTGCTCTGGAATGCCCCCAAAGACAACAAAGCTCTTGGGAATAAAAGGTCGATCTTCCAACGAGGCCGCCAGGATCCCGTACTCATGCGCGAAAACGAGAGCAGAAGCAAACTCGGCCGCCTTAGACTGAGCTTCGTTTCCCACGACCCTGTGACCCTTGGTTAGCCGATCGTGTGTGTATGAACGCACGAAACTCTCAGTATACGTACACATAAATCTCAAAAAAGGCATCGAGGACATAGATATCACGCGGACGGAGGTCCTTCTGACAGAACGGCTCGATTTCCTCCACAGTGTCATTCGGCCGGGTCACCGGGGATGACGATCCTCGGCGGTTCCAGAATCCACCCTTTTGCCCTAAGATGTGATCAACACGAAGTAGACGACTACGGTACTTGTCATGTTTGGATTTCATATGCCAGTGGCCTGTGGACGATCGTGGTTGCACATCCTTCCCATCTGGGAACACTTCGAAGAAGCTAGTCGGTTCTTCTCCTTCGACAATTTCCTCAATTTCTCCCGTGAGTCCAAGATCCATTCCGATAAGCCGAGCACTGCCAATTTCGTCCGCTCCGCTACCCTTCCCTTTCCAGAGATAGAGCTTGCCAAACTTGGCGGAAATAACGAATGGAAAGCCCGAGCACAGGTTACGGCGAGAGAGGTCAACTTCGTCGAATGCAATCTGGCCCAGGTGTCGTCGACCGCAGAGCATATACAATGCCGAAGAGCTCGAGCGAGAGCTGGAGCCGCGTCGAGTGATGATTATCCCTCCGAGGGCCTCAATGAATGTTGCTGGTTCTTTGCCTTGCCTCACTAGCTCCAGTCGGGCGCCGTTTTCTCTTGCCACTCGACGGGCAAAAAGCTGCGCATCCTCCATTGCCGCTTCTGAAACTTCGTCGCCCAGCCAGAGGTATGCCTCAGTCCTGGTTCCGCCTTCATATTCGAAATTGTGGACGCAAACATACATGCTACCTTCAAATAAGATGTACTCTTGATTGACAGGTAGGTCTTGTTTCTTGCCGTCGCCGGTGATTTCCCAGATCTGTTTCCGGATAGTCCTTGTCTTTGGGCAGTCGGTTTCCGCAGTGAGAATTAGTTGTGGGTCAATGTCAACTCTGTCGCTTGATTTGGGAGGCGTGCCAAAAAATTGAGATATCACATTGCCAGATTCTGTAGTTTGTGGAACAGGCGATGTAACAGACTGTCTTCTTGTCTTATCGCCCAGATTGGAAGATATTCTGAGGCCTTGCTTAGAGGGAACTGGAGGAGGTACGGAAACTTTGTCAGGTTGTGGCGACGTTTTCTCCAGAGGTGATTCTGGCCGTGATGGGAAAAGAGAACCACTAAGCCCTAGCCCGAATTTCGTCTGGAGGGGGGACGCAGCCGAGTTGGCCCAAGTTTCCTTCAGCCTTGAGGCAAATGAAGGCGAAGGGGACGAGTTGCCAGCTGAGGGGGCTAGAGGCAGTGTATTAGATTTGGGTGGCGGCGTTGGTCGCTCGTCTAGAGAGCGAGATTTCTCGATGTCAACTTTTTGGCGTACAATGCCACTCTTCGGAGGTACTTCCGGGCTGCTGTAGGATTTCGAAAGCCGAGGACTTGGTTTTTCCTCGCTTGGTTTCTCCTCACTTTTCTCTTGAGCCTTTGGCGTAGCACTTTGGTCGACACGAGAGGAGATTAAAGACTTTTGTAGCTCTGGGGACTTGGAAGCTATCAGTGGTTTTTGACGATTAACAAGCGGCTTGTCAGGTGTTTGCGGCAATGCAGGAGAGCTTTCTATTTTGTTTGCAATCGTTGGGGACGAGTAGAAACGGTCTTGGGAAATTTTCAGTTCTGTTTTCTCTGGTTTAGGTGTGGTTGTCTTCTTTGTAGGGCTTTGTTTTGGAGTCGGTACCTCCTCTTTCGTAACAGATTGGACTGGGGCAGATTTGCTAGCTGCAGGAAGTCTTCTCTTGGGACCCCTAGCCCGACCTTTTGTCATGTGTGTGAGGGGGGCTGCTGGTCCTGGTTCTCGTTCTTTCGGCGCTGTGGGCACGGATGGCTGATCCAAGGATAGCGACTTATTTGTTTCCCCTCCCTCGCGTGGAGGCCCGCGAGACAGTATGTTGGCCAGAGCAGGGTTCAGTCGGTCTGCAATAGTTCCCTTAGCAACAGGCCCCTTAGGCGCCGCAAATGGCATTGTAGCCCCTACGAAGACTTTTGATTGCGAGGGACGAACCGGTTGAACAGCCTCATTATCTTCACCCTGCTGGGGTTCTGGTGCTTTCACAGCCACATCTGGTTCGGGTAATTTCTTCGGCGGTTCCGGGGTAGTCTTTGAATCTTCTGAGAACGAAACAGGAGGCGTTGGGGCAACAGGTTTGGGAGACGGGTCTTTTGCCGTTTCGACAATGCTTGCTACTTCGGTCGCTGCTTTCGTTGGACTCCCTGTTTCTGGACTCTTCACCGGAGATGATAGGGATGATACGCTGCTTTTCGTGCTATCCGTTCGAGAGAGATTATTCCGCTTTGATAACGCCTCAGGTATCGAATCTCGCGGTTTTGGAGGGATGCGCTCGTCCTCGCTCGGTCGACGTATAGAGCCTCCACCAGCCTTCATTTCTTCCTTCCGTTTTAGTATACTTTCTTTGAATTCGTCCACTCTATCGCTCTTCTTCGGTCCACCGGTCACATTAAGCGCAGCCTTTCCCTTCATGATATTGTCTTTGAAGACATCAGGTGCCTTGTAGTTTGATCGCTCCGTCTTCCTCAGCTTTCCAAATACATTCTTGAACTCGGGCTCCGACTGTACCGAGTTGTCCTGAGAAGCCTCACGTCGTCGCAAATTTGACCTAAAGTCTATAACACCAGGTGCTGGCTTTGTGCTTTGGGAGACAGTGTCATTGGGAGGCGGTAGCTTTGGTTTGTTAGATGGAACAGGCGGTGAAACTTTGGAAATAGACGGCGCAGACTGTTGACTGGGCTCGGAAGCAGCTTGAGATTCGACAGGAGTTTCCTCGGACGATGGCTTGGGGCCTTCGGTCTTGGTATCTAGTCCATCTTCTTTGGTTTCCTTCGGCACAAGTGTAGTAGCTGTAGTCTCGGGAACAGTAGAAATGCTAGACGCTTGATCTTGTTCTGGAACTTGAGAAGAACGTGCCAAACCCACCGGGGCAGCCTCCTTCAGAGCGGTGGGTTTACCAAGATCAACGCTCCCTCGCGATTGACGGGCCTTGGAAAGATCTCTCAGCCACGGAGGTTGCTGTGTGACAGGTGGATTTTTTGCTCTCGGGGATTCAGGCCGATTCAATGCACTCTCTAGCCAAGAAGCCTTTGTTGGGCTCCAGCGCTTTGGGTCCATTGTTTTTGAAGGACTTCTTGGTGTTGTTGGATCTCCACCCTTGGTTTCGTCTGCTGTTGATCCCACAGAAGAAATCGTGTTGGAACGAGAATGAGTAGGCAGGGATGGCTTCACAAAACCGTTATCGGTGCGAACTTTATTTGCAATAGTATTTGTCTCATCGCCTGCTGGATGATTCACAACTGTTGCTTCACTATGGCTTGACCCAGGCCTGGAAAGAGTAAGAGGGGACGTCCCACGGGCTGCTCTAGGATCCACGGGATTTTGAAGCGCGTCGCCAAAGCCAGAGCGGCTGACACTGCTGCGATTGCTGATGACAGAATTACTTCGGCTCAAGCTGCCAGGGGCTTGGACACTCCATCGCTTTGATATGCTATCCGACCTCTTCATCATTGCACTCTGTACAAACCCACCGAGGCCTTTTGTGGGCGAACCCGGCCGTTCTGGAGAACCGCGACCTGGAGAGAGAGGGGTGCGCTCGTCCAGGTTTGGTTGGGGATCAGGTTTACGGGAATCCAGTCTTTGAGACGACAGCGGCACGGGTGAACCTAAACCACTGGTGGAGACAGAAGATATGCTAGAGTAACGATAGCCAACGCTGCTCGTAGCAACGGTCGAACTTGCACGTGAAGGAGAGCGGGATCGCACGCCAGCAATCTCATGGGGCTTGTCAGGTTCAGGCGTCGAGTTGCGGCTGAGACCAGGCAACTTGAAGCTGCTCCCAACAGATGGAATTTCAGGAAAGCTGCTTTCTTCGGCGTCCTTTCGAAGTGCCAATGACGACCTCTCGCGATCTGCAGTTTGGCGGAACCAAGAAGGGTCTTTAGATCCAAGTGCACGCGAGATCTGCGCACGCGAAGGTGTTGCGGTGTCGTCCTCTGTAGGCATCATGGCATCGCCGCTGTTCTCGGCTGGATCATTCAATTCGGACCGTGTGTGAGCAGACGGTTCTTCCTCAGCTGGAGCGTCGGTATCCAAATTAGGAAGAGCAGACGATGCTGGTTTTTGTGGGAAGCTAGAGTTGGCGAGTTCCTCGCTTTCAGGCTGGGAGGGCGACGGGGGATTCTGCAGGGCGGTGTCGGCGGACGGCTTCAGGTCTTGCGGGGGGTGGAGGATCGATTCGTGGGCGGACCGCTGGATATCCAAGGCAGATGCAAGAGGAGAGTCCTTGGTGGGCGAAATTGATCGAGCTCGTTCTGGGGGGTTGAGCGACGCGGTTAGCAGATGCGGTTTGTTTTGGGGAGTAAATCAGCCACACGAGGGGGGAGGATTGGCCGCAATTTCGATTAACACAATAATCCACAGCGGCATAAAGAGCAAACGGGGCAAAGGTTGGAAATAGATTGGCTGGTGGAGGCGACATTGTTTAGTTGCTCTTAATAATAATAACTATGTACTTACCAGCTCGCCGGGCCTGTCTCTCTTTGCGGCCCTGCAGTATCTCCTCCTCTAGCTTCCTCGTACGCTCCTCGTCCTCTCGATCACGCTTGTCACCCAGCTCCCGGATGCGCAGCAAAAAGTCATTGACATCCTCGGAACTGTTCTCAGCCATCGCGGCGTGCCTCTGGGCTGGAAGGGGGGGAAAGCGAGTGAAACGGCGGAACAAGGGACGACGCTATCTACCGGGTTTTGTTGACACGCTCCGAGGGCCTGTGGATGCGGCTATCCATAAGGCAGGAATGCCAAGGGGAAAAAGAGCAGCAATAAACTAACGAGGATCTGGATAATCCTCAGGTTGGGGCGGTCCCTCGAGTGTGAAGTGGTGACTAGGAGCGAGGAAGTCGTTGATTAATTAGTTTGTCTCTCTGGCCGGAGGGGAGGGAGATCTTTCCCGTTTTTCTCGTTTCCCGATCTGACGACCCAACTCAGCTGGCCTGGCACGCGTCGTGCTCCACCGCACACACCAAGTTACGCCTTATTATTTGTGATTTGAACTGGCTATCTCGTTTCGATGGACGCCTCTTGCTAGTCGATTGAGCACAAGCCATCTTCTCCGAATTTCCGGGACTGCTTTCCGCCTGCGGGGAGGAAACTGAGTAAACATTGAACCACTCAACATTAATTGACGGGTCTTGCTATCATCATACATACATACCATGGTTTACCATGGCTGCATGCATTCATGTTTATTTTTAATGCATTGCATAGATACAACCATACAAGAAATGCACGGGCATAGCCACGTGGGAACGTAAAAAGGGGTCCAGGAACCATGGATACAATGCAGTGTGTTCCGCAACTGAACCGAATCACTATCCAAAAGAAAAATATTCAACCATGTATATCAATATGTCACCTCCGTGCGGAATCCAACAGGTACAAAATGTCTCGACTATCGGTGGAGAAACAGTTGCCTAGTACAAGAACAGCCTGTCCTTGGCATCCTGTACCACCCAATTCAGGCCCTCGTAGAGATTCTTGCCTGTCATGGCGCTGCATGGGAAGATGTTCCATTTGTGTGTCCTGATCATGTCCAGTTGGAGACCCTGGCAAGTATCGATAGTTAGCCATGGCTCCTCAGATCTAAAGAAAACGGAAACCAAAAAATGAAAAACAAGCCCACCGTTCGAATATCTTCCACTGTCATACAACCGTCGACGTCGGTTTTATTCAAGAACACCAGTAGAGTAGCTCCTGCTAGACGCTGATTGCTTCATTTCCCCGGTCAGTTGTTGCTCATCTCTCTCCCCATCTCTCTTTCTCTTGACGGTGGATGCGGGAGGAAAACTCGCCTCTTCCAGGAGCAACCCGGCCAGCTCGTCGCGGCAGTCCTCGATGCGAAGACGATCGGTCGCATCTACGACCCAGATCAGGGCATCGGTCTTTTCAAAATAATTCCGCCAGTATGAACGGAGCGTTTTTTGCCCGCCGACATCCCCTATTGGAGGGTCAGTGTTGGCCCACGTTGGCTGGAGTGGCGGGAGCGGCGTTTTCTTACATATATTTAATTTATACCTGTCACCTCAAATCAGTCGCATCACCCCGATATAACCTGATGAATAAAGCATTTCTCACCCTTGAAAGTCGATGGTCTTGATAATAAATCCCAGCGTCGGACTGACTGTGGTCACATCCTCGTGCATTATCTGCTTCACAATGGTGGTTTTCCCGGCATTATCAAGCCCCCTGGTATTGGCTGGTCAGCCTCCGCAGCATCTGGTGTGGCAGGAGAATTCTCCGTACAGCATCAAGATTCTCATTTCCTTGTCTTTCAACCGTGCCTTCCGTAGTATCGAGAGCATTGTGACGGGCCATGAAGGACCGAGCAAAAGCACCGACGCGGGAGGCAAGTTTGATGTTCCTCGTCCCAGCTGCCTCCTGGTCGAACCCGCAAGTCACGCGATTACCCTTTCGGGCGTGCCCTCACCTCACCGAGCGGTGCTGCATCGGTTGCCCCGTCACCTCGCTCTTTGTCTTAATTTTCTCTGCCCAATTTATGTCCTCTCTCTAGCGGCATCTAAACTTTTATCTCGTCTCATCTCAAAGTCGCTTTAAGCCTACTTGCGTTGCATACATCGCGTTAACTATTTTTAGACCCTCTGATCTACGGAATCAACATCATCTCATGATGATATCCAAGGAACAAGGTGACCCCTGTGAACAAGATCCTCTGCTTTCTCTATTCTGATCAAATATTTTTAATGGCCTATAGATGATCCCGACGAAAACACCGTGCTTGTTGACTCGTTCAGAGCGAGCTTTGAGCGCTGGTCTCGCCCTGCACACAAGCAAGCTGCTCAACCAAACGAACAAGATAAGCCAGTGACTGAAAACACTCGCCTGGCAAACTCGTACAGAACTGCATTTGTGGGTTGGGTCCCGCCAAACGTGCCTGGCTCGACTGTCAATGTTCAAGACACAACAACTCACTCGATTACCTCCAAGGAGGTGCTCAACGGGGACGTTGCCTTGCCACCGCTGTCGCCTGTCACTGCACCCAGCCGACGACGCCCACAGCAATCGCCAAGCCCCATCACGACAGAGAAAGAGGAAATGATGAAGGCGGAAGTTGCAAGTCCTCAACTCAAGGCAGAGCTGGAAGCGATAAAAGAATCTGTTCGGAATGGAAAATGGTGGGTTGAGCGTGCCAAAGAACGACGCGCGTTACGATTCGGCACCAGCAACCCTGAAGCCATGAAACCCGGTGCAAATGATAAAAATTATGTCGTTGAGCCGAATGCTGCGTCTAAGACCAACTACATGGACAAGTTTCCTAAAGGGATGTCAGTCAAACAGAGGCATGAAATGCAATACAAAGTGTATCAAGATAGCGTCCGCGCACATTTCAAATACAAACGAGGCAAAAGTATTCTGGCATCCACCACTAAAACAGATGTTCCGGCATATGAGACAGTGTCGTCCACTCCCTCATTAGAGGAAATGTATAAGACACTCGTCTTAAAGAGAAGCCGTCGGAATCCTGACAACAAAGCCGAAGCCAACTGGAGCTTATACTCGGCTGCGTCTAAAGAAAAGAGATTTGAGCTCACGAAGCGGTTGTGGCTGTGGTTAGACGACACCATCCTTGAGGCATGGATCGTGGATATCCATCACGAACCGTTCTTCACTGGGATGGCACATGCAGATGGCATGCGGGGCTTTTACATCGCGCCAGACTTATGGAATGATGCTGCTCCCACGCAGAAGGGGAAATTAAAGGTCTATTGTGGAATCGAAAGAGAGACCCTCCGTCTGGCAAGTCCTGGGAACGATTACTGAGGCGAGACAACGGTGTGCGGGCGATAAATACGATCCGCTAAATGAATTTGATTGGTCTATGATCAGATCAGGTGACCGCATTTAAGCTCAGCTTAAAGCGGCGATGTTTTTGTATTTTAGGGATTCAGCGATCATAATCAAGTGGCATATGTCAATACATACTGATATTCCAGTGTTCGTTGTAAGAATCCCTGGAGCGAATGGCGAGCATAGCAGGAGACTCGACCACGGCAGGCGGCCACATGCGCCAACGATCCCGATATGCATGTGCTCCCTGTCGTCAGCGTAAGCGCAAATGCGATGGCAAATATCCCTGCTCGACTTGTACTGGATATGGCTACGACTGTCAATACAACGGCGTCCGGGGAGGCCAAGATAACAATGCTGCTTCCTCGTCAAGCAACTACCACAGCCCTCCATCACCGCAGGGCACCAAGCGGAAATCCCCGGCGGCTGATCTGGACGAACCACCAACGCCTACAAACTTTGCCCCAAAAACGAGACCACATGCATCATTACTGAGGCGTGGCTTTGGAGAAGAGGTGGTCTTGTTAAAAGAAGACCGTCCGTCAACAAATGGCTTCCTGGTACCCTGCAAGGGCCGATTTATCGGCCGCCACTCAGCTGTCGCCTTTCCGCAATGGGTGGGAACGAATTTGCAGTCTGCGTGCCCTCCTAGAGTACACTCCTTTGCGTATAATACCGGAGTGAGAAGAGAATTGTCTTATTCGGTTACGTTCAAACTGGACAAATACGTCACCTGGGCAGAGGTGCACGATTCGATCAACGTGTACGAAAATGTGATACACCCGGTCTTTGGATTTATAGATATCGAATATCTTCGCCGCCGGAGTCACTATCACTGGCATGGAAAACCCCAAGGCCCGAATTTCGAGGCTCAGATCAGCGGAATCGTCGCGCTTGCGTCTCTGTTCTCACAGGTCCTCTGCGAGAATAGAGAGCTCCGGGTTGTACAGCATGCAAAGGACGTCCTCGACGATCCTGCTATCGCTCGCTTCCCAACCCTCGATACCATGTCCGCTTGGATCTTGCGTACTATCTACAGTCGCTCGACTAGCCGGCCGGGTATCACATGGCAGTACAGTTGCACCATGATGCATTTGTGCGAGAACATCGGTGCATCCAGGCAACCCGAAACCAGCAGCTCCCAGACCGCCGATGCCGAGAAACGAACGGCAGCAACGACAGTACACGAAGACAGAGATTTTCGAGCTCGACTCGCCATTGTGGCGCGGTGTCTGCACGTCTTCATCTCCTACGAACACGGACGCTCAACCGTTGAGATCGGGCCGATCCCAGAACACAGTGTTATCCACCGCAAGGGCGACTTGACGATGCAGCTCAACGCACTGATCAACGCCTTGCCACCAGACAGCCGTAGTCATCACGACCAGCTCTCGCGGCGCCAAGAGCTCTGCACTGCTCTGAGCGACCTGCTCGCCGCACCGACGGACCACGAATATCTCACGCTCATCAAAGCAGACCTGTGCTTCTGCGTCTATCGGCGGCTGCGTCTGCTGGATCTCGGTCTGAAACAAGACCAACTCGAGCAGGTGATTCGCGCGGGCAAAATGGCACTTCCCGCAGCGAGGATTCTCGTGTTGCGGAATCATCCTTGGTGGAATACAGTCGGATCGGTGTTTCAATATCTGTGCGTGTTACTGGCCATTGACAACAGCGATAGTATCGCGGCCATACCAGAGGCCATGGAGACTCTCGAGACAATCACCAAACATTTACGCACGCATCTAGCTGACGAGGCGTTGAACACGGCCAGGCTGCTAGTGCGAGCAATGAAGGAGAAGAAGAGAAAAGAATTCGACAATTTGGACCGCATAGCAGGCATTACATCGTTAGCCACTGATAGTCTAGAAGATAACAACAATAACAATATGGCTGTAAATGAAGAGGCCATGGGCGCTGACCAGCTTCTCCAGCAACAGCAGCAGTGGAGCGGCATGATTGACTTCACGGATCCGATGTGGAATTGGGATGCCTTTTTTGAGCCGTTTGCTGAACAAGGGCTGCTGTGGACAAGTGGGAGTGACGCTGTTAATACTATTAATTGATGTACATATAGCCTTTTTTTTTTGTCTTCAATAGAACACATCATTCGTGCTGTCAATTTTGGTTTACTACCTAGCATCATTTCTGCGCAGAAACGGATTCTGTGTACCGGAGAAAATACTTGTGAATCGAAAGACATGTCGACGTAAAAAGGGCTGAAACACATAAGTTAAGTCAAATAATATAGAACCAGAAAGGTCCGTGTTGAGAAAGCAAAAACGATAAAGATATCAGTGATAACAGATATCTAGGCAGCTGAGAATAAAAAATAGAGAAATAACCAAAACGCCATCATCCTATGAAATAAGTATACATCAATGGGGGGATTTCTAGATTTTTTCAGGGGTTTGCTGGGAGCAGATTTGAGAGAGAAAAGAACCTTAGTCAAGGGCCAAAAACTGCAGCGCATCACCATTCGAATTCACCCTGGCCTTTGTGGAAGACATATCTGAACAGAATGTAAGCAATTCAGTCAAACATAAGTGGAATATTGAACGTACTCTTTACCGCCAGTCGAAAGAATACCATCTTTCAAGGTGCACTTCCACTTGTTCTTTACCCGTTGCACCTTGTCATACGTGCATAGCATGACTTGACCAACTGCATCGTCACCTTCAGGGTCCTCTGCAGCGAGATCATCGGGATCGTCAAGATCGGAATTGATTGCGTCCTCATCATCCTCGTCATCAACTCCATCGTACTGCGCAAGGGAACCGGGCTCGCGTTTCACTGCACTTCCGACTCCGTTACTAGCCGAGTGTTCATCAAGAGGGAGCATGAGACCACCACCCTCAAGGCGCAAGGAGTCAAATTTCAATTTTTCAAATAGCAGCCTGTCGGCTTCGCTATTGTTCCGCTGAGCAGCCTCGCGTCTCCGGGCTACTTCGGCTTTCCATTCCACAAGAGGATCGCTGGCACCATCGCTGGCACCATCTGTCTGTGTAGGATTGTAAGGAGCACGCTGTGGCGGCGCAATGCCTTGTAATGGCTGGGGCGGCTTGACATCCTGGACGCCATTGTTTGGGAGCTGCCCATTTGAAGGTCGCTGCTGGCCAGGGAGAGACAGCGCTGCCGCTTGACTCTGAGCTTGTAATTGACTGACAGAACCCGCCGCAGCGGCTCCGTACTTAGAATGCAAATTGCTCATAGCGCGCTCTCGAGCAAGTGCCTGAGCATTCGACAGGCCTTGGGGCGCAGCGGCAGGTGGCGGAAGTGAGTGCTGTCCATTGAGGCCGGGTTCAGTCTTGATGACCGGGCTTGGACTGGGGTTTGCATGCGCATTGTTGGTGACAGGGCCAGGAATGGCACTCTGCGGTGGAAGAGTAGACGGTGGTAGCTGTTGCTGCTGCTGTGGAGGGGGCGGGCGCGGCGCGTTGGAAGGGACGGTGGCTGTGGGAGGAAGTATTGGGTTGGCAGGCTGTTGTTGCGCCGGTGGAGGAGTCGGCTGCAGTGGAGGGTCCCACGGGAAATGGGCGACAGCGAGATGCGACAGTTTCTGTTGCCAGCTCTGGAGTCAAGAGAAAATCAGCATCGAAACTATACAGTATACATAGCACGGAGTAGTATATCGGGCGGTGGCAGTGCATAGCCTGTGATTGGCGGCAGAAGCGGGCAGGGGTCGGCGGTGGGTATAAAATGACTCAAAGACGCGGCGTCCCCCATAAGGAGACCGGATCTCCCCCCGCTTTCGCCACCCCATCCGAGGATGCGCCAGACACCACGACCGACAAAGAAACACATAGAAGAGCCCTTCTCTCCAGCGAAAAGAGGGCAAATGGGCGACGCGCGCAAGAAAAGGAAAAAAGAAGAAGTACTCACCGCTCTCATCTCCTCCAGGGTTTGTTGGTCGACTCCTCCTTCCTCGAAGTCGACCTGCGAGGCCTCGCAAACATCTTGGATGACACGGTCGTAAACCGTGCCCTGTGCATCGCGAACATGAGCATGTGTCTCCGAAACAAAGGGGATTTATTTCATCAAGAGAGCAGACAGGAAGAAGGAAATGGACCAGTGCTGGACGGGAAGCCCTCAGACCAGAGAGTCCAGGCGAGAATCGCGGACAGTACTCACCACCTGCTGGTTCGACATGGCCGTCTTAAACCCTCCTACAGCTGGGTGTTTTCTCTCTCAGCAAGTTAAGTGGCAGGGGAAAGATGGACGACGGCACACCAAAGCGAGGAGAACTGATAGGTTGATAGATGTGTAAGGCGGGTTGTCGGCAAGGCTGGGAGACCGACTGAACAGACCTCCTCAGCTGCGGCAACTTCTAGACCCCCCGTAGTCCTGGCCAGTATATGATATGACCCAATATTGTTTCTATCTTTTAATTCCTTAAGAAAATCGCGGACGGGATGGTTTCTGGAGCGAGGATCAACGTGGTCGTGAGCCTAGGTTGCGATTGTGCCGATAGTTTGGTGAGGCAGGTTCGATATGCCTGGGCGAAATCTATCGTACCCGTTGGCTTAGTCATCCGATAGGCTTGGCACCGTGAGAAATATCAATTAGATCAAGTGAGGCCGAGGTGAGTTCGACAAGTAAGACTAATTAAGAATAATGTTGAAAAAAATTAAATCAGTCTTGCAAAATCATTAGATTAATAAAATCTCATCTGGGCTGGCCTATTGCCATGCGATTACTATTCTTTGTCTGGGCGAAGCACAAACAAGCGGCCTGAATTTACAAAGCATGAGATTGTGAAAGAGAGAAAAAAAAATAATATCAAGACTAAATTTTGTACGCAAGAGAAGCAGAAAAAAGAAGTACAAACTCCAACCCTTGAACCAAAAGATAAGAACACCAGGGAAGCCAGAATCTGGCTATTCCAATGCAAAGAGATAATTGATTCCTACCAAGTAAGGCCTCTAACGAATGGTCATCGACTTCGTCATCTGTGCCTTACTACCGACACCACCTTCTCGTGACGCAGAGGCTGCGGTGCCAGGCTTGCGCTCAAAGAGCTTCCAGAACTTCAAACTTTCATCGGCAGCCGCCGTAGCGAGCATCTGGCCGTCTGGGCTCAAAGAGCTATGGAGCACACGGGTTTCGTGAGCAGGAATCTCAACATGGCGCACCAGAGTTGGGTAGCTCCAGATGCTGAGAGAATTGTCAGGAAAGCCGCTGGAACTGACGATTTCCCGGTAGTGGTTGCTCCAGCGGAGGCTGGTCACTTGCGAGCCGGTGTCAATGCTGTTGGTACGAGCGCCAGTGGTGGTGTTCCAGAAGTGGATGTGACGGTCGTAGGAACCGCCACCAGTAGCCAACAGGTTCAATTGCCAGGGGCACCAGCTAAGAGCCTTGACGGCAGCACGGTGGTTAGTCTTGGTGAATTTGGGTGCACTGAGTGAGCGGGCATCCCAGATGTTGACAAGGTTGTCGTTGCCGCCGGTGGCCAACTGGGCTCCATCTGAGCGCCATTCAAGACCACACACTTCGGATGTATGAGAGACGAGCTCAGCAACCTTGTGCTGGGCGATGCGCACATCGTGGTTGAATACAAGACCGCTGCGTGCACCTGTCGAGAGGGTGTGCTTGGACCATCCCATCACTCCCACACGGGTATCATGACCGTACATGCTCCGCAATTTAGTGCCTTCTTCAACATCCCAGATCTGGACCTCGCCAGTTCCCAGTCCGATACCCACATACGCTCCGTCGCCGCTCCATTTGACACTGCTGACGTACGTATCAGGCGATGTCTCCAAGAGGCAGTTGACACTTCCACTGTCAGCAGACCAGACATAGACATTGCGCTCCAATCCAATTGCGACCTGGTTACCGGAACTCCAGTCGAGCAGGTTGAGGTAGTAGTCATCAAGAAGACCGGGGGCATCCAAAACGCGGTCAGGGGCGGTTTGGACACGACGGCGGGACTGGGCAGATTGGGCAGCGCTTGGCTTGAGTGGACGGTTATACTGGGCCCTTAGGTCGATGGGCTTGGACGACTCGGGCGGAGGGGGCTTATATGCCAAAATACGTTGGTTGAATTTGACACCGCAAGCGTCAGCCAACGAGGACTCGTAGGCAACAGCATCAGGAGCCGGTCGCGAGTAGGTACTTGACGACTCATTGTCGTCTAGAGCGAGGTTGTCGAGAGCAGCAGTGAGGTCATCGTCCGAACCACGTCCGCCGATCTCAAATGCACTGGCTGCACTGGCCAGGACCGCGGATCCATCACTGCCGCCTGTTCTAGGTCGTTGGTTATCATCAGGCTTGGCTGCTCCAGCAGTTGTCAGCCCTTCGCTTGCCATGCGGTTGGGGATGAACCTGTCGCCAGCGGTGTGAGGAATGCGAATGGTTGTCTTGGACGTGGCAGGCTTGGATGTGACATGTTTAGATGCCCGCGGGCGGGCGGCTTCTTTGCGAGCACGCTCTTTAGATGGTGTGTGGCTAGAGGGACCGGTGCCGGTCAAGGTCCAGTCCGAGATACCAAGCTCCAAGTGTTTTGGTGACTTGCGAGAGCGGGCGATATTTGACTTTGGCGATTCGCGGTAACCGCGAGACTTAGTCGCTCCAGCCTTGCCAAAGAGGTTTCCGCTGTAGACTGACTGGTGATTGCCCCGGCCAATGTCGTCGATGTCGCGAGACGGCGTAAAAGGAGAAGAGCTTATCGATGCATTGCTCGTTGCCCTGGTGCGAGGCGACGGTGTCAAAGGCACACGACCACCAGCAGTCCTTGTCGAGAAGATGCTGCGCTGGTTCTTCAAAGGAGTAGATACTGAAGCAGTAGCCATTTTAAAAGGTAAGAATTATTCAATGGCCAATCCAGCAAGATGGCCGAGAGATGACTGGAAGACCCTTTTCCCAAGGTAGATAGATGCTCGTGGCTGGGATGGATGATATAGATGGACAGCCTCTGTCCTGTACAGGGTGTATTCTATGCAGGATCGAGAATATAGTGGTATCTCATACACGAGTAGGAGAAGTAGGAGGCGACTTGAGGCCAAGGAGAAGGGTGAAGGAGCAGAATGGAGAAGGAAGTCGAGCTGGCCGCGAATAAATAATGACGTCCTGCTGGTGTCCCATAGCAACCGCCAGAGATGCGCTAGCCCCATCCAGGACTAGTGGATGTCCGACTTAGCGCGGGGCCCGCAGCCAATGAGAGGGCCCGGCGCTTGCGCCGATGCGGCCTGAGTGTGGGTCCGTCATAGTTATTGTTGATTGGCCGGCGGCTCTTGCCTCCATTTCAGCCTCTGGCAATCTCTGGTCTCGCCCGCGCTTTTCTCCCCTGCCCTGTGACGAGATTTATTCGCTCGCTTTGCTACCACCAGATTCAATTTCGCTTGCAACAGATACGACCATCCGCTGCAAATATACCGCACCCAATTCCGTCGTGCCCTGTATTTTCACATTGTCCCGCCTCCTTTGATCTCTGTTTTATTATCCACCGGGACCCGCTCTGATGGCGCGGCAGCCCTCCACGCCTAGCAACACCGTCACCACCGCCTCCGGCCCTTCACCCTTCCACGAGGGTGGGTCAGCAGCAGCCTCCTGGGATGCAATTGCTGCTGCTGCATCTCTTCGACGTTCAGCCCAGCCCATGTCGTCCTCTCCGCTGCCTATGCGAGAGCAAAACGCCTATCTAATGCCAACGAGCCCAGCGAAGGCTCGCCGGGGCAGCGCCGACTATCGTCCCTGCATCAAGAAGGCGGTCGGGAATGTCCCCGCGTGTCTTGTGAATGCTTCCGTTACCTATTGTGGCAATGATCAGATCTACGCCTTTGGAGGCTTCGATCAGTTTACGGATGAAGGTAGAACCGTCAGGTAGTAAAAGGGAGATCGATTGGCGCTGACTATTTACTGCTAGTATACAACCACGTCCTACGGTTGAATTTGAACACCCTGTCATGGGACTTGGTCGACAACTATGGCGACATCCCGGGAGTTCGTATGGGTTCGTTTGCCTCATGAGATATACTATCTCAAGGAATGGTCTTGCTAATATCTTTTCTTGTCTCACAGGTCATACCGCCTCACTCTACCAGGGAAGCAAACTACTCGTGTTTGGCGGGGAGAATGAACGCAGTGAATACCTCTCTGATCTAGTCATCCTTGACATACCGACCTCGACCTGGACCCAGCCGGACGTCCGAGGGCCTCTTCCTCGAGGCCGCGCCCGCCACGCTTCGGTCATCTACGAGGATAAGCTATTCGTCGTCGGGGGCGTAACTGGGATCGGAGGCGTGACTGGGGAACAAAACAACCTGATACTGGACGACCTGTGTTATCTGGATTTGAAAACATGGACATGGTCACGGACGTGGAGTTTCACTCCCCGCTTTGACCATACGGCTTGGATCTGGGGTGGTCGTTTATGGATATTTGGCGGACTTGGCCCGGACATGGAAAGAACTACTGACCTCTGGTGGTTGGATCTCAAAGGCAGCCCGTCACTGGGAATGACGGCCGAGGATCCTCAGGCGACACTCAGCCATGCAACTCCAAGCCCTGGGGCTTCTCTCAGTCCTCCAAGGCAACTATCCAGCCGATCTAATGGATACGCAGCAAACTCCGCAAGTGTGCAAATTCGCTCCTTTGTTCGAAGAAAGCCAACAGCACCAGGCGCCATATCGTCTTTGAAATTCCATTCCGGCCCGCATGTTCCATCCTTGCTCTCTGGCACCCATTTCCATGTATATTCATCCGGCCTACTTCTAGACTTGATTACCCCCTCAGAGACTGTGCGGCCTTTCGAGTGTAACCTATCGTCCCTAGAGCTAGACTCTCTCCGCTGGCAAAGACTTGCCGATGGCCAAGAAGTCTTTCGCCCGGGTTATCGGTGGCACTACTGCACCATTAATGAGGATGGCACTAAGGCTTGGCTACTGGGATGCAATATTGAAGCTCCAACAGGGGCTGGCGACGACAACCAGTTGAATGAGATTCTCTGCTTGGACTTGGAGAAATACGGCCTTCTTGGCAATGATATTGTTTCAGAATCGTCGGAGCAGAACCGCATTCTTGCTTCTGAGCGTCAAGGGTCTTCTACTCACAATGTCGGTATCGGCGCAGATTTGCTAGCAGTCTTTGACCAGGCCCCAGAGACGGACAGTGGGACCGACTTTATCATTACCGCCGATAGCGATGACCAGGAGCATGATGAGGAGTTTGAGTCCCTGTCTCCACGCCAAGGCCAATCAGAGCCTGCATTTATTTCTCCCACGGCATCGACTTCTGCACCCATCCATGTCCACCGAATTATCTTACAGGCACGATGGCCTCACTTCAAACGTCTCTACGCTGCGCAGATGGCCGAGTACCACACGAAGAGAATGCACATCCCAGAACCGTATTCGGTAGTCCGCGCGTTTCTATACTATCTATATAGCGACAGCATCTTGGACCATCCCCAGTACTGCACCAGCATACTCGATGTTGCCGGCATGTTGGTCATGGCCAATCTCTATGACATGCCAAAACTGCGCTTACTCTGCGTCCACCGGTTAAGCCGAGAACTCGACGTTGAAAACGCGGCGATTATCTGGGAAAGAGCCGGGCGAACAAATGAAGAGTGGCTTCGTCGGCGCGCCGCACAATTCTGCCTCACAAACTGGGGACGGATAGTCCGAACAGCTGGCTTCAAGTCGCTGAATCGCCAGAGCCTCATCGAACTTTGCGAGGTTGTCGACATGGAGGGCAGGATTATTGCAGGGCCTGAGTTGGAATTCGTCGGAGCTCTCGGTTCTGGTGCTCTGGGCTCGAAGCGGCCTCGGTTGACTGGAAACTCACTAGTTGATGACATGGAAGAGCTGGACGGGGAGGACGAAGACGGTATGGAGCTCTCCTAAGACGTAATTCCGTATCCACGATTTATATGACTGCCATGGACTGTTATGAGGAATGTTTCATAGGGGCGCTTTTCCTGTTTGGGCACGGAGTACTGGCGCCGTTTGAGGCTGGGGACTGCATTGACTGCATTAGTGAGCATATCTATAGGATGGCGCGCGGGGCTTGCGCTCGAAACGTATTGCCTGCGGCCGCAATAGGCGCGGTGAAAGTCTGTTGAGCTAGTTTTGGCTGTAAATGAAATTCTGGGCTGAGCAACGAATCTATTTCACTTTGACCGCACCCCGCAGTCGATATATCAACCAACGACTGGGTCTCTTGATACAAGCACGTACTATGTAGCGCTAGGTTTCAGGTCCACTGCAGGGCGTCACTGCATCGCGTCTGATGCACGCACGCCAAGAAAATGCGCGAAAGATCGGTTGGCAGGACGCTGTGCTGAGATTCGAAGCTCGCGGCCATCCGCCTGCGGGGATGTGCGGCACCAATCGCTGCTAGCCTTATCGCACTCGCGGAGTATCGCTGATTGTTTTCCTAGAGATAGTGCGCATCGCCCTGTCCAACGCCATGTGGAGAAAACTCGCGCCATTTGTTTAGAACAGTCAAGACTCAAGCCCTCAATCGGTGTCACCGTTGTCTCATTCTGTGCGCGCAGCCCGGGGAATACTAGAAACGGAAATCCGAGCAATGAGGGGAGGATATAAAGAAAGCCTCGACTGCGCCGTGCTTCAGGCGTTTATTCTGCAATCTACACTGCGTCGTCCACCTTTCCATAAGTTATCACATCTCTCGTACAACAAAGAAATTTAGCATCAGCTACAATGAGCGGCGCACATGGTAGCTACACTACTCAAAACAAGCTGCCCGCGGACTTCGCCTGGGGGTTTGCAACGGCGAGGCAAGCTCTCTTACAGAGAAATAATGAAGAATATGATGCTGACACTGTGGCTACAGTTACCAGATTGAAGGCGCTTACGACGAAGATGGCAGACTTCCATCCATCTGGGATACTTTCAGCAAGACCCCGGGCAAGGTCGAAGATGGCACCAACGGCGACGTAGCCTGCGATTCGTATCACCGCACACACGAGGACATTGAAATATTAAAACAATACGGTGCCCAGGTCTACCGCTTTTCGCTGTCATGGTAAGGGTTATGGGTTGTGTCGTGGAAAGGCAATATACCTAATCTGTCCCATCAATAGGCCACGAATCATCCCTCTGGGTGGCCGAAATGATCCCGTCAATGCAAAGGGCTTAGCCTTCTACTCGAAGTTTATCGACGACCTTCACGCCGCCGGAATCGAGCCAATAATCACACTCTACCACTGGGATCTTCCGGATGAGCTTCTGAGAAGATACGGCGGCGCGCTCAACCAAGCAGAGTTTGTGGCCGATTATGCAAACTATGCGCGTATCGTCTTCAAAGAATTTGGCCACAAGGTGAAACACTGGATCACGTTTAATGAGCCTTGGTGTAGTTCTGTGCTTGGATACAACACCGGCAAGCATGCTCCGGGGAGAACGAGTGACCGGACGAAGAACCCCGTGGGTGATGGCGCGCGAGAACCTTGGATTGTAGGAAAGACTCTCCTGGTCGCTCATGGGACTGCTGTGGACATCTTCCGAAAAGAAATCAAGCCCACGCATGGCGGAGAAATCGGTATTACCCTAAACGGTAAGTATACGTCACCGACCAAGACTATCGTTGATCATCACTAACAAGATTGCTTTTTGAAGGTGACTGGGCCGAACCATGGGATCCAGAAGATCCGGCCGATATCGAGGCTTGCGAGCGAAAGATCGAGTTTGCCATTTCGTGGTTTGCAGATCCAATTTACCATGGCAAATATCCAGATAGCATGGTCAAACAGCTAGGCGACCGCCTCCCAGCTTTCACCCCCGAAGAAATCGCACTTGTAAAAGGCAGCAATGACTTTTACGGCATGAACCACTACTGCGCCAACTACATCCGCCATCGCGAAGGAGAGCCAGTTCCCGATGACGCTGCCGGGAACCTCGACCACTTGTTCGAGGACAAATTCGGTAACCCAATTGGGCCTGAGACTAACTGCGAATGGCTTCGACCAAACGCGATAGGATTCAGAAGACTGTTGAAATGGCTATCTGATCGTTACGGCTATCCGAAGATTTACGTTACGGAAAACGGTACCAGCATCAAAGGCGAAAACGACCTGCCCTTGCAGGAGCTTCTCGAAGATGATTTTAGGGTTCAGTATTACAGCGACTATATTGGGGCTATGACGGATGCATCGGCTATCGATGGAGTCAATGTCAAGATGTACATGGCCTGGAGTCTATTGGAGTAAGTCTTATGAAAAGAAATTCTAAATTTTATACTAATATTTTATTTCTAGCAACTACGAATGGTCTGAGGGATATCAGACTAGGTTCGGGGTAACATTTGTCGATTACAAGAATGGGCAGAAGAGAATCCCCAAGAAGAGTGCCCTCACTATTGGAGAGATTTTCAAAAACCACATTTCGAAAGACTGATAGAGGCATCTGCATTGCTTCCATATTCAACCGAATATTCATTCATGGTCCAACTACATACAACGATGTGGTTTTCTGGACTTGGTCATAGAAACAGTATCTTATTTCAAGGCATCAATATCATTATATGAAATCAAATTGTCACAGTTGGGAACATTCTCGACTGATGGTGACAGTTCAAACTTCTTGCAAACATACACATTGTGACAGTAGCAGAAATCAATACCCTTTGGAGTTTGAGTATTTCAGACCATGCTGCGAGGTCGTTCATCGTGTTGGCAGAGGTCAATCCAACCATAGTGTTCCTCTAATTTGTAATCCATCTTTGTTCTACTTTATCAAAGCCGATGATGTCCAGCTCGATATTCAAGCTTTCGAGCATCATATCCATTGTAAATGCCTGGATCGGATGTTAGTCGGCCAATAAAACAAGTTTTCTCTTAGTATACTTGCGTTTTCATCCTCTTTAGATTTAGAAGAGGCACTAGTAACCTCGACCCCTGAAGTCCTCTCAAAGTCATCAGATGCGTCAATTTCTCTAGCTTCGTCATCGTCCCAGCTCATCTGTGCCTTTCGCATTCTCTCTTTCTCTCTCCAAGCATAAATACCGCCCATCCTCTCGACCCTGTCTTTGGCAGAGACAAACAACTCATCTGCGACGTTCTGGCTGACTTTCTTCCATTTTCCTGCCAAGGCTTGCAGTTCTTCATCCCTAGGTGAAGCCTCAATTCGCAAAGCCTGCTGTGCTGTGTCCAGCTGGGAACGGAGGGTCGATAGGCGAGACTGTAGAGCAACTTGTTCTTTTTGGAGAGCGGCAAGCTCAGGATCCATCTTGAGGGGCGCTCTGCGTTGGCGAGGAGCTATGGAGTAACGCAGAGGCTCCGAGGAAAGCGCGGGTTTGTGAATGATAGCCTCCTCGGAAGGGGGAGGACGAAAATATTGGCCTTTCAAGCCTGCATGCCTCACGTCGCCTGCCTTGACGCTCTTGTCAGATGGGTCTCGGTATCCAGCATCACCACCAACCTTGCGCAAAGGTGACTTGAAGGGACGCGTCAGTGCGGAGGTCGCTTCGCTGAGACGGCGGCGTTTGATATTGGCTTGTCTGTCACCCATGACTGCTGCTTCAAATCAAATCACAGGTTATGAGACGATTATGCGAAGAAGAAGTGTTCGACGGGGAGGGGTCAGAATTGACGCTCCTTCCCTCCGGAGACACATCACATGCCATGTCATTAGCGAGAAGCTTAATTCCACGTGGGATAATTTTATCAAGACCTCAATTGATATAAAACTACGGATACACATATGTACATACAAGTTCATGCCAAAAAAAAAAAGGGTACATAGTATTGAATGCTATCATTATTTACTCCGTCTATCCATCAATGTCCTACACCCCCTGCAACCCACTGTGCAAATTCCGGTTGACCAGGACGAGGAAAGAGGCCCCGGTCATTATTATTGTTGTTAGCAACATTGCCTCCTTGTCCATTCTGACCCCCAGCTTGTTGCTGGCCGTTGCCGGCGATCTCGCCATCTCGTCGATTTCGTTGCTGTCGAATGTATACCAAAATCAACAGTGTCGCAGCTAGAGCGACGATAATCAGTGCTTCCAACACACTTTCGTCTATCTCGAGCTCAAGTTCGTCATAGTACCCCGTATCATCATTCTCGGCATGGTGGTGGTGATGCCCGAGAATGTCGCCGTTCTCTTCGCGCTCTCTGAGAAGCTGGGCTTGGTATAGGGCTTCTTCCTCGTCGTTTTCCAAAAAAGCGATGATCCACTCCTTGAAGGTTCGCGGCGCTCGTTTTTCTGCATTGCAAGTTAGTCATATGCGATTCACAATGTATAAGACAGGGTGGTGCTTGCGTACCTTTCTCGTCTTGAATGCCATTCACTTTTCCGTTCGTTATACGGTTCCAAAAATGACGCAGGCGTAGCTTAATCAAGCTGAGCTTCACAGGGAAATATGCTTCGTGGTTGGTTTCGAGAGCTAAATCGTAGTAGCGTTTTGCCATGTGAAAGTCTTGCTCCACCGCAACGCCATTCTCGTGCATCCAGCCTAAGTTCCAATATGCTTGTGCACTATGATGAGCTTCGGCAGCTGTGTGGTAGCATGTGGAAGCTTTCTCAGCATCCATTGCTGAGCCAATACCCTTGAGATAATAATCCCCCATTTTCACCAAAGAGTCAATATTCGATTGTCGCGCTGAACGAGTCCAGTAAATCAAAGCTAATGCAGTGTTTTGGAGAAGCGATGATCGTCGCTTTTTTGCCCATGGAATTATTTTCCCCAGGGAAATGACAGATTGTTGCTCATCTAGAAGATAGGCAGCATTGGATTGAGCATGCTCATAGCCTTGCTCGGCAGCCATCATGACTGCAATCAGGGCTGTATCGTGATCATCGTTTTCATACGCCTTGTTCGCCTCCACAAAGGACGAATGGACTTGTTCCGCCTTTTCTGCCACCATCTTGTAGTACGCAGATGCCATACCGCAATGCCTTTCCCGACCAATTCCAAAGTTGGCGATTTCAGCCAGGTAGTAGAGGGCCTCCATCCAGCCCCAACGGGCGGCAAGTTCAAAATATCTTGTGGCCGTTTGTATATCTCCCTGGTCAAGAAAGAGAGCCCCGAGTCTGGTCTCGGCGGCAGCAAAGTCCTGCTCAGCGGCAGCCTTGAAGTAGTCGGAAGCTTTAAAAGCATCCTGGGTGACACCATAGCCATGTAAATACATAAGGCCGATTTCATGTTGACACAAAGGATCTCCATTCGCAAGACCACGTTTGAACCATACCATAGCGGTAGCAAAATTCTGCTCCACCCCTTCTCCTCGGAGATACATTAAACCTATGTATCCTGCGGCTTTTGATGCAGCCTTTTCAATTCCAGCAGGGTGGTTTGCAAGAATCGCGCCGTCTTTCGCCCAATAACGTTTTGCGACTGCTCTGAAATATTTTATAGCCTTGCGATAATTCCGAGGCAGGTTCCTTGAACCGTCATAGTGCCACCTTCCGAGACTCAACGTCGCTTGCAGATTTCCCTTTTTGGATAGTAAGTCCAAATATTCAAGAACGTCTTCCAAATTATTGTCTGCACTCGGCTGTCCTCCATCTCTATTGGCGTTTGGCCCTGAACTCGACACGCTGGCGCCTTCTCCATAAACACCGCCTTCGTCGTCCGCCCATCTATATGACTGGCGAGGCATGCTGTGGCCTCCAGGAGGACCAGATCTCCAATGAGCAATGGCTTTGTCAGCAACTCGTTTGTAGTAATGCGTAGCCGAATCGCAGTTCCGGTGCGTTCCAATACCGACATGGTGGCGGAAAGCTAGGGTCATCTCTGATCTGGTATTCCCTTGTTCTGCCGCAAATTTGTGATATAACAACGCCAGACCTTGATCGCGGTCCACTGCACCTCCAATACCCGTCGCGTACATAAACCCCATCATATACTGCGCTGAGCTATTACCGGTCGATAGGGCGAGGTCGTGATACCATTTAAACGCCTCCTTGAAGTCGCGTGGATGCGAGTAGTTGCCGTAGAAGTTCATCTCTGCCAGTAAGAACATAGCATCCGGGTTTCGTGTCTCCGTTGCTGCGACCTCCAACTCGTCAACCGCTTTTGCCAGCTCCGGGTCTAACTGATACGATTGGGGTTTGAAGTCCGCGCTGTCCTCCAGCGGAGGTCCATTCATAAATAAGAGATAGAATATACGTTTGGCGTAATGCAAGCCGTAGCCCATCAAGCCTGAAGGTTTCGAGCTCGTCGGGGGGGGTATTTTAAGCTCTCGGAGCCTTTCTAAGGCGGATTCCACAAGATCTGTAAAATATGATACCAGATATTATCAGCCAGCTGCTATTTATCATAGCCCATGCTGGTGGCGCCATGTTCCTACCTCTGCCATCTTGTCCTGCAAACGTGCTATCTTCGGTGCCCTTGCCAGAGTTCTCAGGCAGACCGTTGGATGTCGATACAGACGTGGTTTGGCTTCGACATTCAACCAGCGCGCCCAGAAGCAGCGAGACTAGATATCGTTGCCTTGATTAGTACATGGATCGATGGGCTGCAAAGCAAGCTCAAGCGCGACGGGAAACTTACGCAGCACCAGAGGAAGGAAGAACCGCGCCCAGGACCTCATCTTTCTTGCTTAGAAGCTTCTTGTATAAAAGCACATCGCGCAATCAGCACAAAATCGGCTGCCCGCGTACAATGATGCCAGGGAAACCAAGCGGGACGATTCGTGAGGACGTGATAGCTGCTGGTCTCACTACAGCCTACGGGCCACATATGACGGTTAGGTGGGGCCCGCCATCAGCACCGTCCAATAAGAGTTCAGTGTCAACTAAAACGGCCGAAATGCATTTGATACTTCATTTTGCTACGTACTATATGTACTAAGATCTTCTACTGTGTTTGTTCTAGAGGTGCTTGCTAAATTAGGTTTTCCATTTTCTACTCACTGGCGCTCATAAAGTGCATCTGTGTACATCAAAATCAAAATAGAGACAAAAAATACATGTCGATGGTGACTTTCAAATTTATATCGGTGATCCATGACGGTGATTAGGCAAAAGGGTGGGGAAAAAAATCTCTGAACTCCATGCTAACATGCGCTCCCATCTTTCAACAAAAGAAGAAAGATGAGTGGGGTGGGGAAAATAGACAATTTGTTTGAGGAGGCCATCTGCATCTCGGAATTCCGTAGATGAAAAAGACTAGCCAGGGCTGTTATCCCATCTGATAAAATGGTTCTCAATACCAGGAGTCAAGTGAAAAAAAGGGGGGGAGGGGAACAATGAAGCAAAGGATATCCGCAAGAGAGATATGACCAAACAATTTCATACCGATAAAATGCGACATGATAAATTTTTCAAGGCTATGTAAGGAATCGAAAGTGGTGATACAACACCAAAATTTGTAGAAGATACCCTAAAATGAGCACTTCCCATTTATTGGCGGGGAGACCTGGAAAGTAGAGTCAATACAATTGCCTACTATGGATATAGCTCATTTGACTTACGTCGGGTTGTATTGCGGCGAGGTAGGACTGTAACTTGGGGAAGTTGCGCCGCGCATGGGAGACGTCGGGGACCCATGAAGGTTTGGAGAGGTGGGAGAATAGATCTCCGGGCTTGTGGGTGACCATCCTGGCGATGCAGGTGAATACTTAGGCGACGTTGGCGAAGATGGAGAGAACTGTCTACTGCCACCAATCGCCGGGCTCGTCGGGCTGTATGTCGGGGAACTTGGGCTGAACGCAGGAGACGCCGGGCTGAAATTAGGAGATGATGGACTATAGTTTGGCGACGAAGGCGAAAAGCGTGGAGACGTTGGCGAGTATGACGGCGAGGTGGGCGAGGCCTGGCCGTAAGCAGGCGATGTTGGTGAATACGCAGGCGATGTTGGCTGGAAGTTCGGACTCTGTGGGGAGAAGCCAGGAGATGTCATATAACGTGGACTGGTAATGGCCATTCCAGGAGACGTTGGAGAATAGCTGGAAGACGGTGAATAGCCAGGGGACACAGGACTGGCATTGAAAGGACTGGCGGCGGAGTAACCACCTGGGCTCTGAGCTGCCGGGCTGAAGCCACCCAAGCCACCAGATGGTTGGTATGGCGTAAGCCCACCAGGCGTCTCTGACCCGCCTTGTCGAATAGGAGAGAACTTGGCATCGGGGTCTGGGGTTCCGATATAACCATTTTCCATCATTGGAGAATTATTGTCATACTGTGTCGCAGCTCCGTCATTAATGATTGCGTCCTTAGCCCCAAGAGCTCCCATCAAGCCAATGCCTGTGTTGGTCGAAACCACCGTGTTGAGCATGTCCTGATCGACGTACACGTCAAATTCTCCGGTTCCAGCCGGAGCCATTTGACCAAGAATCAGGTTTTCAGAAACACCACGGCAGTCATCAAGTTCACCAAAGGCAGCCGCATCGAGCAAAATTTCAACCGTCTCTTCGAACGAACACCTCATCAAAGCACCATTATCGGCACGGTTGATACCATGACGGGTAACCGGAGTTAGGTATCCGCGCACTGTCATCACATCGACCAAAAGCGCTAGATGGCGATGATTGACGTAGGAACCATCAAAGGCCAACACCTGAGTAAGTTCTCGCAGAAGAGCTGAACGAGCAGCTTCAATGCCAAAGACTTCAAATACTTCGATGAACTGGTTGGAATACGTGCGAGTTGTGTCAACCCCAGGAATAGTGAGGACATCAGCCAGTGCCGAACCACTTGTTTCAAGAACCCACTCTTTACAAAGTGGATCTGATTTGCTCTGGAATAAAGCGCCATCATCCATGACGCGCACGTTATCCTTCTCATTGATGAAGGCACGCTCGACACCAGCAACACCACGCAGGGTAAGCGTATCAAGAAGGTGCTGTTCCAGCTTTTTCAAAGTCACATCGTACTCCATATCCTCATCATCTTCATCTTCCTTGACGTCATGAAGCTGGCGAATGCGAATAACTTGTTCATCAGCGTTGTTGTCAGAAAATATGACGGCGATATCCTTGGGGTACTGCTCTTTGATTTTTGAAGCAACGTCTTGAACTGTAAGTCCTTTGTCAAGAAGTTTTGGACGGCTAAGAACGATACGTAGTAGCCATTTCGACTGGTGAGCAGCGTCGTCTGTGACATCCTCAGGAATAATGAAGTAAGACTCCACCATATCCCTATCGTTATCAATGACAGTAGACTGGATGTCTGGGTCATAGTAGATCTCGGTGGCTTGAGTAACAGACCTAAGACTAGTGTGCTCCACAACACTACGAAGTTGTTTTGCCGATTCCTTGTTATGCTTATGTTGTGGTTCTTGGTAGACTGTCATCGAAGGGGTCTTGATGTTTGTAGCAACGTTCAAAATTTCTTTTAAACGAGGAACACCAAGAGTGACGTTCTTGGAACTAACACCAGCAAAGTGGAAGGTGTTCAGTGTCATTTGGGTGGCAGGCTCTCCAATAGATTGAGCAGCCAGGACACCAACCATTTCACCAGGATTGGCCTGTGCACGGGAGAAACGCATTTCGATAGCTCCCAGAACGTGTTTGAATGCCAGCTTGTTCATCGAGTATTGAGTGACGAGTCGCTTGAATGCCAACCGCGACCGAAGTTGCGCCTTGAAAAGGAGCGTAGCATTAACTTGGGCCTCTTGTGAAATTATATCGTTACCACGAACAACCACGAGACGATCCAACAAAGCCTGGACCTGAGGAATGACTTCAGCAGGGTGGAGATCACTAATGGTGCCCTCCTTGATGCGGAAGGTAGTTTTAGCCGATTCAAGGATGCGTTGCACATTGATTGGAAGCTGCATCATCTCCTCGTCTCCTTTAGCAACAGAACGAAGGAATTCACGATCCTTCAAAATGGCTTCCCATTCTTCATCAAGGTATCTCTGGACTTCCACATCGCCAGCGATTTCAGTTGCCTGTTCCAAAATTTCAGGACCAAGCGTTTGCTCGGGATCCATAAGATCGATACGGAAACGGTCGCGCAATTGTTTTTCAGAGCACTTGATGATGTCCACGCGCTGGTTTTCAATGTGGGCACCATCCAAACCATCTTCTCCGTACAAGAATTGAATGACGTCGCCAAGGGAGTTTCGCACAGTTCCGTCGTATTTGACCATAAGCTCTTCAAGAGCTTTGACGAGCTTGCGCTGAATGTAACCAGTCTCGGCAGTCTTGACGGCTGTATCGATAAGACCTTCTCTACCGGCCATGGCGTGAAAGAAAAATTCGGTTGGCGTCAAGCCACGGAGATATGAGTTCTCCACGAAACCTCTAGACTCCGGAGAATAATCGTCCTTGGTGAAATGGGGCAGAGTGCGGTACTTAAATCCGAACGGAATGCGTTTGCCTTCAACAGACTGCTGACCGACAATGGCAGTCATTTGAGAGATGTTGATGGTAGAACCCTTGGAACCAGACCGAGCCATTTGAATGGCGTTGTTGATATCCTTCAAACTCTTTTCTGTCTCGCTACCAGCTTCTTCACGAGCGTTGTTCAAAGCACGTGATACTTTACTTTCGAATGTCTCTCGGATGTTCATACCGGGCAGTGGTTCCAAGTTGTTCTCCGTAGCACTAGCAACGATCTGCTCAACTTCCTCCTTTCCATTGCGGACAGCAATTTCAATGCGCTCAATTGTCTTCTGGTCGGGAATTGTATCGCCGATACCAATTGAAAAACCATTGTGCAAAAGCCAGTAATTGACAACCCGCTGAGCACCATTGAAGAAAGAGACAGCAGTCTCCGGGCCATACTCATTGAAGATAGTATGAATAATACCACCTCCAGAAGCACCAACAGTTTTCTTGGAAAACATACCATACATCAGCTGACCGCTATGTACGAGCAATCCTCCATCTGCCAGTGGGGAGAATTTCTCGGAAAGTGGAGCACTGTCTTTGTCGACACGCAGAAGATTAAGTCCGGGGGGGAGAACCATGCTGATAATTTGCTTTCCAGTCCAGCGAGGTCTTGGCTTGAGAATTGCTGGTGGAGGAATGGCACCATCCCAATCAGGTACCCAGAGCATAACGTTCATGACTTGATCTTTGGTCAAGAACACATCACGACGGCAAAGTTTGTAGATACCACACAGGGAATCTTGCACGATACCCATAAGAGGACCATTTCGCTGGGGTGAAACAATATTGAAGGGTACCATAGCAAGCTCATGAAGTTCAGCACGAGACTCCTGGCTCTGAGGGACGTGCAAGTTCATTTCATCACCATCAAAATCAGCGTTGTAAGGACTCGTAACAGACAAGTTGAGACGGAAAGTGGAAAACGGCAGCACTCGAACACGATGACCCATCATGGATTCCTTGTGCAGCGAAGGCTGACGGTTGAAAAGGATCACATCACCATCTAGGATGTGACGCTCTACTTTCCATCCGTAGAGAAGATTGGCATTGTTCTTACGTGCCATACGCAAATCAATGCGCTCACCATTGTCACGAACAATGTATCGTGATCCTGGGTAGATTGTAGGGCCGTTGTTGACAAGCTTTTGCAGAAATTCGATGTTGTACGGTGTAACAACCTCTGGATAAGTAAGAATCATAGCTGTGCTACGTGGAACTCCGACTTCATCCAATGACAAATTAGGATCACCAGTGATGACAGTACGAGCCGAAAAATCGACACGCTTTCCCATCAAGTTCTGTCGCAGGCGACCTTCTTTTCCCTTGAGTCGTCCACGAATGGCCTTGACGGGCCTATTAGACTTTGTCATAGCTTTTGGTTGACCGGCAATGTCGTTATCCATGTAGGTTGCGACATGGTATTGAAGAAGAGCTTCAAACTCGCGAACAACATGCTCAGGCGCACCTTCTTGTTCGCATCGCTGGAGATTCTGGTTCGCTCGAATGATCTCAGCAAGTTTGAAAGTCAAGTCATCTTCAGCGCGTTGACCACTGGTGCTCTTGCCGCTAACAACACTAGGACGAACAACAGGAGGGGGAACAATGAGAACCGTAAGAATCATCCACTCAGGACGAGCATAATCATTGCTCAAACCCATGATCCGTACGTCTTCGTGTGAAATGCTGCGGAAAATATTGTGAGCCATCAAAGGGGTGATAGCCCGCTTCTCAGGCTGGGGGATGTCGATATCATCTTCCATCATGTTCGCTTTGTTCGGTTTCCAGGTTCCCATCAGACTGAGGCCTTCCCTGCGAACAGTCGGTTGGGCGTTTCCGCACCCGCCGTGTCCCTTGGACGGCTTCGAGGCTTCTTTTGAGAAAGGGTCATCGTCTTCGACTGGGGGATCTGCTTCACAGACTGCTACGTCCTTTGACAATCGCCAGATCATGTCGAAGCGGCGCTTGGGGTCACGGACTCGCAACGCATCTTGAAATTTGGGGTCGGACTTAAAACTTTATTGTTAGTAATTTAGATGCTAAAGGTTTTAACAGCATCCATTTTTGACTAACCATATCAGCCTTGATTTTTCCACAATTGTGGCAAACCGTCTCCAGCAACTTTTTAGTCTTGGTAATAAAGCCTAGGAAACCGTTAGCTTAAGTCGTTTCTCGCCGGTTTTCCTGTGTCTTACCAACGTGGAAGACAGGAGTGGCGAGTTCTATGTGGCCGTAATGACCAGGACACTCCTTCTGGCCTTCCTCGCAAGTCTCGCAGACATAGTTTCGATCGAGAGTACCGAGTCTGGGATCGTTTGGTCCTTTAGTTCGTGGACGGGTTCTCTGCTCGTCCTATTGAAAGTAAAAGGTTTAATGTCTCTTTCTTTGCTGGTAGCCTAGGGAAAGAAAACTGGGCCACCTTACCATAGTCTCGGGATATTCGACATGGACAACACTAAGTCGTTTTATTTCCTCAGGGGACAAAAGGCCAAACTGAATCTCCTTGATGGTGCGCAAAGGCGCCTTGGAGTAAGGAAAGTATACGTTCGACATGGTGGATGTCTTTGCGATGGTAACCGCGAGAATGGTCGGGCGAGGAGAAAAGGTCGTCAGCCGTAATACAGGCGGGTCTCAACGATCGATCGACTGCGCGCGTGGATGCTTTATCAAAAACCCGATGAAAAACGATTCCCCTCGAAGGAAAGCAACTCGACGAAGCGATAAGTTAGTAAAGAATGGAACCGGCTAGCCGGTGAGGCCTTTGGCAGCCCTTGCCACGAGGGCGCCGTTCTCCCAGATAACAAGACGTCGCGAAACTCGGTGGCGGGGACACGAAAGGGCGAGGAAAAAGCCGGCGATACGACCGTCCTGACAATCTGAGATGATATCGCGAGGCAAAACACGATATTCAGCGATGACAGGAGGAGGGGGGATGCGCTGTCGCGTTGATGAAGGACGGAAGGTTTGCAGTCGCTTCCCAGCGCTCTGGCAGGGAGGTTTAGGTCGAGTTTTCCTAGGAGCCGCAGGCACGCTAGCGCCGCCCAATCAGGTGACTCGGGGGCCGCTGGGCTGGCTTGGCATCACTTTCCCGTTTTGCCCGCCCTCGCGCTCTTTCTTTATCGCCAAACTGCACACAAAGACGAGCGGTCCCTGGTAGTTGTTTATCTTTTCTTTCGTCTCAGCGGGGCCTCATTTGTAACTTATTATATTTGTTGTGCCGGGGCATGACACCGTCGCTGCCTATGCATGCTGTGTGACTGAGCGTTTGCCCTGGAGCACCCCGGGCAGGAATTGCGCCAACACCGTCCGCAAGCCGACACCGCGTTTTCCAATTATGAATCTATCGCTCGTTGATCCATTCGCTCTCGCGCAAGACTATCCCGATACATTGACCGCAACCTTGAGTATGTCATTCTGCCAGTTGGCACGAGGCCCGGGATGCTAATCACGGAAACAGGGAGCGGCCATGCTTCGAGCCTACGATTCAATCGCACGGGCGACTACCTTGCTTCCGGTCGAGTAAGTGACATGACTCGGAACGCTATATGATTCAGGGACAAGAAATTGACAAGTCCAAGGTCGATGGAACAGTCGTGGTGTTTGATCTTGAAACAAACGGAGTCGCGTGCAAATTACAAGGCCACACCAAACAAATACAATCGCTGAGGTACCATTATTTGTGCTCTGAGGTTTTTGCGCATTGCTGACAATCCTATCAGATGGTCCAGAGATGGTAGATACTTGCTTAGTTCATCACAAGATTGTAAATGCATTCTTTGGGATCTCAAAGATGGGTCTCGTGTGCGCATGGTACGATTTGAAACGCCTGTATATGTTGCCGAATTACACCCTTTCAATCAGTATGTTTTGTGCCTGGTACAAATCACTCCATACTCTTTGTTGTGACTAACGTTCTTGATTTCTACAACAGTCTCCTTTTTGTCGCCGCATTGTTTGAAGACCAGCCCGTCCTCGTCGACATTACAAATCCGAAACCCATCAAGCGCCTCCTCCCATCTGTCCCCCTTCGGCCACAGGAAGGACTGGATCCGGCGGCGGCAGCGAGACAGGCGACTCAAGATGCGAAACAATACACCTGCGTCACAGCCTTCACAGCCCTCGGGAACCATATAATCGCGGGGACGTCAAAAGGATGGATCAACATCATTGAAACACAAACATGCAAAACGATCCATTCGATGCGACTTTGCAACCGAGTGATCACTATGATCCGTCTTGCGGGGAATGGGCGCGACCTGCTGGTCAACAGTGCTGACCGAGTGATTCGCACGGTCATAATGTCAGATCTTTCACAATTGGGGATAGGCCTCGATCCGTCAAACATCAAACTCGAAGTTGAACACAAATTTCAAGACGTTGTTAACAAATTAAGTTGGAACTACGTCTCGTTCTCGTCGACAGGTGAATTCGTTATGGCATCGACGTATATGAATTCCGACGTTTACATCTGGGAGCGCAGCCACGGATCCCTGGTGAAGATCCTCGAAGGCCCTCGCGAGGAAATGGGCGTGGTCGAATGGCACCCATCACGGCCGATGATTCTATCATGCGGGCTGGAATCCGGGTCGATATATATGTGGTCAATCGTAACCCCCCAAAAATGGTCCGCGCTTGCCCCGGACTTTGCCGAAGTTGAAGAAAACGTTCTGTATGTCGAACGAGAAGACGAGTACGACATCCATCCAGCCGAGGAGATCCATCAGCGACGACTGGACCAAGAGGACGAAACACCAGACGTCCTATCAATTGACCGCATTGAGGGCGCCGTGGATCTCCTCGACGCCGAAGCCGAAACCGACGCTTTCCGCATGCCGGTTCTCCTCGACCTGTCGGATAGCGAAAGCGAAGATGACATTATTGCTGTTGGGCCCGGAACAATGCGAAAACGTAGTCCCGGTGCTGGGCGTGAGTGGATGAATACCAACGATGCATCTTCCAGCCGAGGAGCGGCAACAACAAATGGCACGTCGAAAGGGCCGGCCAGAGGACGGAAGAAGCAATAACATGTGTGTGTTAATTTTTTTTTTCCTAAGATAATTATTGACTCGGGTTTATATAACATGTGTAATCTTTACGCAACTTAACGTTGAAGAAGTGAGCTTGGCGTTTATGCAAGTTGGAGCAAAAAAACGGGCGTCATGGGATGGATTGATCAGTCTCTTTGAGTGGCTCATTTGGTAGCTATATGAATGCATGGAAGTGATGAAATTAGACCACATGTGCAATGTGCAGTATGCATTCTGCAAGGCAGTATCGATATATAGATACATGAATATACATAATTTCATGAGCTAAGAAAGAAACAAAATAACAACGGAAATATATATACGTATCCAAAATGCGGCGTCTTTCCAAATGCTAAACCCATGTCGCTTCACACATGCCTTTTTTTCCCTCTTCTCCCTCGACGCCAAACCCAAAAATGTTCACTGCTCGCCAATGCAAAGTTAAATGCCAAAGAAAAATAATTTTTCTCCTGTATCCTGCCTCAAAGCCAAGCATGAAAATGCCAAACACACACATACAAAAATATCAAAAGGTGAGATGAGAATTTGTTTATGATTCCTCGAACCGTGGTTCTACCCGGTGAGATCAGAGGACGTAATTCGTAGCGCCGTCGTACCGATATCTTGTGAAGCCGTGCTCTTCAAAAACGAAGCCGCCTTCCATTGCTGATAGCATCAACATCGTGATATAGTCTACCGCGTCATGGTGATATGATCAGGCACACTCTCTGTACGTCTCTGGGTGGCTGGTTTTATCGTCCTGGATGCTTTCTATTTCTCCAATGTGGTCGAAAGAGTCGGTGAATGGCGGAACAGCCCGTTCATGACTAGCCCGGCTTATTGGTATATATCGGCCGGGCATAAGTGGTCTTCGACGAAATGCAGTGCGGGCGAGATTATCAGGAATGCCGGACGACAATAAGCAATGCTCTTCCTCTCCGGCCATTTCAATTTCCGGGGAGATTGCTGGGCTTTCTGGCCTGGTAAATGTGAAGAATGTTGTAGGCCCTAATCTCCTTGTTGTACGCTTCTCTCTTTACCTCAACAGCCAGGCTCTTTACCTGTTCACGTGTAAAGCCAAAAACACGGTGAAGCGGCGCCAGACTCAGGGTCTCGACGCTTTCTGAAATAGCAAGATTATACCACCGGCCTACTTTTTTCTCGTGTTCGTCGTGGTGCCACGGATTCAAGGGCAGGCCGACGATTTGGTGGTCGATATTGACAAAGCCCTGTCGCTCCAAGGCGGCCATGGTCTCACCCACACTGTGTGCAATTGGGCGAGCTGCCATTTCGGTGGCTTGCTTTAGATATTGGTACCATTTGTGCATGGATGTGTTCTCCAGTGAACGCTCTTCGCAACGTGGCTCAAAATCGATCTCGACCTGCTCAAACCAACCGCCGGGGCGCAAGTGAGCGAAAACGCGACGGTAAAAAGAAGGCCAGCTAGCCAGACTGCCACAGCCCATTTGCATGTGGATCAGATCCCAGTAGTCTTCGCCTAGGGCCCATGGATACTCAAAGTCTCGCGGGGCATAAAAGTCGCAGTTTTTGGGACCATTGAGCGGCTGAATGTCTGCAATATCCATTCCGGCCACAAAGGCTTCGGGGTATTTGTTGGCGACATCAATCGCCCAAATCCCCGTTCCACAGCCAAGATCCAAGACGCGCGCATTGGGGGGATGAGGAGCATAGATCAGGCCATCACCGACTCGCGCCTCGGTGATGACCTTGTGAAACAGGTCCAGGCGGTCTTGCTCTTCTTCGTCGCATGGGAGCATATAAACGCCCCGTCGATAGCCATGATAAGTTCTTCCATTCTCCACGTGGCGGGGGTGATGTTCTGGCAATCTTTTTCACTCCCAATATAGGTGGTTAGCACGGGCGACAGACGGGGTTGGAAGTGCGATTTTGAGCAGCAGCACTAGGAGGGGACCTACTTGTAAGTCGACGGCACAATACTTCCGGCTGCATGAGGCGAGATTCCCGCGGGCAGGTTGGCAGGGTCAATAATTTGCCTCTCAGTCGAGGATGTGTAGGCTGCCTGTGGTGACTGAGGGCCGGCAGCAGTTTGCGGGGACTGGCCGGAGGGGGTTTGGTTGCTGGGGAACATGGTGTTCATGCTCCCCCGGGGCGTGATTTCCCTCGCGCGTGCTCAGTATGAAGCTGACGCTGAAGCAAGGTCGGGTGAATGGCCACAGGATGGCGCGGCGACGCGAGAGCGAGCAAATTCGAGGGCTAGTCAGTTCAGATGGAGCATGCACACCGCCGAAGACCGGGGCCTGGAATCAGCGCTATCATTTATTTCCAGAGTTGCCCTGCGAGCGTTCGCAAATGGCATGGCCGAGAGTGGGCGCAGCGACGGAAGGTTTCAGAGGCGCGGCGGCAGAAAAGCGAGAGGCGGATCAACAGGTGGGAGGCAAGTGTATATTAGGAGTGCCCATATACGCCTCTAGTGATTTGGAGTCAATTGATCTGTGCGTGTGTGTGTATGTGTGTGTGCGTGTGTGGGTAAACGCCGGTAATTGAAGCGATGGGCGAGCAGTTGGGCAGGGCGATGCATGCAGAAGCCACGGCGAAGAGGGTAAAAAAAATCTGGCGTCTGGAGGGTGGTGGTGTTAAATGCAGAGCTCCATAATTAATCGACCAGCATTAAAGCGCAGGATGATTCGATGAATCATGACGGTTAGCTTCGCCCACAGGCAGTGCGCATCGTACAGACAGACGATGGCAGGGCCGGCCCGCCGCAAGGAGCAGGGCGCCCGCCAATGGCCGGCTGGGGGGTCCCGGCGACCATCCCATGCTAGGAAGTCGGTCGACTGCAGGATGGTTGGCCTGGCTGGAGCCATGATGCTGGTGGATTCTGGTCTGCCTTGGGAGTCGCGCTGAGTAATAATTAGTTTAGTTAGTCGGAGTTGCTCAACAATCAACGCATAACTGCTCATCGCAGAGGAAGATGGAAGAAGACGAAGAGAAAGAGCTCTGGGAGCCTTGCTGGTCTTGCTGGTCTTGCTGGCTTTGCTGCTCGGTCGCTCCTGCCATCCCGGGCAAGAGCGCACCTGCCGCCGTTGCTGGTGCTACTGCTGCTACTGCTGCTACTTGCTGGTGCTGCTGGTGCTCCTGCCCCGTGGACCGCAACGCAACGCAACGGCTAACCGAGAGCGTCCACTCTCTCTCTCCCTCTCTTTTTCTGTTCCTCTTCCTCTCTCTCTCCCTCTTTCTTTCCTCAAGAGACAAGACTCCCACTGTGTTGGCCCCTCCCCCCCCCCCAGTCCAGCCTGCCAGCAGTGGGCCAAGCCCCAGGCTGCATTATTGAGTGCCAGACGCACAGGCTCGCAGGCTCACAGCCTAACGCTCTCGCTAGTCACTCGCTAGTTAGCGAGTTAACTGGCTGTTGTAACTGTATCCGGGGGCTTTCTTTGTCTAATGCCCCGGCGCGTCGACACATCTGCGGTGCTTTTTCTTCTTTCCCTTTTTTTCTTTTTCTTTTCTTTTTCTTTTTCTTTTTCTATTCCGTTTTCTATTTCGTTTTCTATTTCCCTTTGTAGTCGTAGTCCATAATACGTGTTATCCATTTTTATTTTCTTCACCTCCTGCGCTCCATTCCGGCACCAGCCATGCGTGCTGCGTCGTAAAGAATGCTCAGTCCGTAGTTACGTACTGTACCAAGCGGGACCCGGAAATTGGTGCCCACCCCCCCAACCAAGCCTATTGCTCCGCAGGCCAATAGGCGAGGCCTGGGCGGGCCCAGGGCGGCACCTGCCGAGCGGGCGCGGGAGAGGCCCCATCGCCCAAGCCCTTGGGACCTGTCCTCCTCTTTCTTCTCTTCCTTCCTCTCGTGTGCTCTGCTCGCTTATGCTCTCGAGGTCGAGAGCCTCATCCGATTCTACCTCTGCGCCACCTTGTGCCAACCAATGCCGAAGCGCTGCTGGGATTGCGCTCTCGACCAAGGAATAGAAAAAAGAAAACAAAACAAAACAAAAAACCTAGCCCCAGCTTGAGGTTGCAAGGCAGCAACCAACCGCCCCGGAGCGTCCAGATGGTTGAGTGGCGGCATGCGGCGCTGCAGCGTGATCGTGACGAGTCTCAGAGACTTAATGCTGTCTGCTCCAGTCGGTGAACCCAGCATCCCGAGAGTTTGGGTCGGCCTTGTTGCTCAGCGAACGAACGGCGACACCGGCTCCAAGCGACCGCTCAGGCCATCCTCCCGCCGTCGCCACTAGGGTTGGCTAAGCAAATCCTCTTCACCAACTTTTGTGATTCGCCTCGCCACGCAGCACTACACTGTAGTACTACGTATGTACTATGTACTATGTGCTCCGTACATACGAGCGGCTTTCCGGGTACCGTCTCCGCTGTGACAGGGCCTCGGCATCCGTCATGCTCTCGGGTCTCTTGAGCAGGTACGGTAGACACGTATGTATCAGTGTCGTCACTGTCGTGCCGTACGGCGGCGATCCACGCCCACTCCGTACCACTACTCTCCCTCCGGCTAATAGCTAAATAGTATCGATGTTATGCGTCCCCCGGTGGAGACCTGTCCGGGCTAACAACGTTTGGCCTGGACGCACCCCTGATCGAATTGCGACCTCGATTGGCTAACAAAATGTTGGATTTGCGGCGCAGCCGCACATTATTGGGATGCGGCACAGTGGCCCGGCTCCTGCTGACCACGCCAAGTTCGTCGCCAGCCGCCGTGACTTATGTATATGATTGGCTATCCGTTGTCCGCCCGGAAAGCTTCACAATTCAAACTTTTTGAGATCTACCGTCCTCTGCCCGCAGCCTGAGAGATATCGTACTCGGAAAACGGTCGGATGGGCCAATCAACAATGCCTGAGATAATCTGACAGAGTATATCGAACAATCACCGACATTTGTTGGAGCGCGGAGAAATCCAGTCAATGCACACTTCATCCACTGCGTATTTTGATTTATGAGTGGTAAATATATATCCAAGAGAAAAAAAAAGTTAGGGGCAAGCCATGTTTCATCAAAAGAGCGAGAGACAGGACCATGCAACTGTGGGCGCTCAAACGTCGGGTTGGACCTTCCCAAGGATACGCCGATCTTTCAAATGGGGTAAAAAAAAAAAAAACACCCCCTCTCGTCATGGGGTTATTGTTCTAGTTGATACCGACATAATAATGCCTATGGATTTTGCGGCGCAGATGGACTACGTATCACGTAGCAGCTCGATCGGGTTAGCTCGGAAGCAACTTGGATGAAAGTGACGCAGCCGGGTATTCCGACAGGACAAGAAGATCTGAAAAAAGTCTGCTGCTGATCGGGATTGGACCGGAATTATTTCCATGCGATTTGTCCAGCTGCAACCCTAGCCGTTGTTCAAAGAGCGGTATAATACGCGTGCCATATCTAATTAATATCTTAAAGCAGGCCGTCGGAAGGGGCAGGTTGGTCGGCAGTTCCAACATACGGGAGACGATAAAAAAGAAGAAGAAAAAGAAATAACAGTGGCTGACTGACTCCGGTGCTCTGATCTCTACAAAACCTAAGCGAGCCCTACTATTGATCATTCTGGTCTGACGTGGACCATGACCGCCGAGTCAGGACCCGTTGTCACTGTCTGCGCCGCAAACCTGCACAGACGCTTGCCGGATAGATCATCGATTACCGTCCAACACGTCCACTTCTGACAATGGCTGGCAAGGACGAGCAAAGAGCCCGTCATCCCTTTCGGAGAATAGCGCTCAAAGATTAATTTGCTCACTGTCGACTTGCGGGCCGAGGCTGTCGGTATATTTGCTGCTCGGAATGTGTGCATTCTTAATATATATTGCAAGGTCTATCTAGCACGAGGTAGCATTCCTTCAGAGTTCTAACCTTTTTCTTCAATAGTGTAGACGATTAATGAAGAACCCCAGCCCCAGCTGAACAACGATTGCAAGGGTATGTTACTATGCCAATATATTTAGATCAACTGTCGATCCCACTTGCGTACGGAGCATTACACCGTCGAGCGGTGTGTTTTAGGGCAGAGGCGTGCCCCTCTCTTGGACCAGCTACTCTGCCTGTCTCCCCAGAGCAGACTGCGCCGTGATGAGGCCATGGATGTAAATTAACGAGCGACGTCAAGTTGCATGCAAGCCATTGGACGGCGCGAGCCCCACCCGTGGGCATCCGCACTCAGTCTTTCTTGGACGTCAACTATTATCACGTTTTAGCTGTTCTTCGCATCACCTCACACCGGCTCTATTTCTGGCGCCAGTAGCGCCGCTATCTACGGTATACGTTTTCTATAGAAATCTCTTGAATAAGCCGCCGCTCGCTAGTCGACTAGCCGCATAAATCCAGCTTTTCTTTTCTTTTTTCTCCTCCCCTGTTGGCGGCACTGACACCGCCAGACCAGATTGCGTGCATCAATAGGCTAACTTATTTGTTATTGTCCTATTGTCGATTGTTGACGTGGACCTAACCTGCATCTTGAAATTCTATTGTTCAACCCCTCCCAGAGACAAAACAAGACACATGCATGTGCTCCAGTCCACAGCCGCATCCTCATTCTCCCTGCCTTTGGGCACATACATCTATGCCATAGCCGAAGCACCCTCGCCGTCTGCAGGGAGACGCCAGTTCGCTGCCATCTCATCAGATGACTCCCTGCGCATCTTCGATGGTCAGTCTCTGCAGCCACTCACGGTGGTGTCGGCAAAGACCCACGAAGGCGTCACCTCGCTAACCGGATTTCCGCCGGGGTTTTTGGCGACGGCCGGTCGAGATGGGGCCGTGAGGCTGTGGGATGTCCGATCTGGTCATGCATCTGGCAAACCCGATGTGGAGATGAGAGTCGGTATGTGTTTTCTTCCCCAAGTATGAAAGAATGAAATCATGACGCTATTGCTATTGGGGGCGGGGTGACGTACGTTAGGTTGACAAGTCTTGTTCTGTTAGAAAGGAATACTCCGATTCTGTCATTGGTTGGCAATCCGGATACCCACACTATTGTTGCGGGGACTGAGCTCGTCTCGTCACAAGCCACTGTTGCTATATGGTCAGTAGTCTTTTGAATTGGCCTCAAAGCCGATATTGTCCCCGGCCGATGTTGACGTCAATTCAGGGATATTCGGACGCCAGGAGAGACCCGGCAGAAATATGTCGAAATTCACAACGATGATGTGACCGAGGTAAGCGTTTTAAGAATTGTTAAAGTTTTTTTTTGTATACTTAGACTGTTTCTAGCTTCAATTTCACCCTACACACCCAAACATTTTGCTGTCCGGAAGCACCGACGGCTTGGTCAATCTGTACGACATCAACATCACAGACGAAGACGAGACGCTTCTGCAAGTAATCAACCATGGCTCCATTCACCACGCCGGATTCCTCTCCGAGGACGCCGTCTTTGCTCTGAGCCACGACGAAGTATTTTCAATCCACCCCATCACCAACCCCGACAGCGAGGCGAGCGATGGGCCGGCGCCCATCCAATTCGGAGACTTGCGGAAACCGCTGGGTTGTGAATACGTCGTTCAAACGTTGACCAACAGCAATGGCACATATCTTGCGGCCGGAAATGCATCGTAAGTGCAGAGCCTTTCTTTTCTTTTCCTTTGTTCTTTAAACAAAATACTGATGTAGTACATGAAGAGAAAAACGCCTCGATATCCTTCCTATAACGTCCAGCCCCAAATGGGATTTTGACTACAACAACGTCTGGCGTCTGGCCGGAGCCCACGGGGAAGAAATTGTCCGAGCAGTGCACCTTGATGAGCAGGTATTTACCCAATTTTCTTCTTCTATCCTGAAATATATTGACACACCTTTTCAGTCTCAAACAATATTCTCTGGAGGAGAAGATGGATTCGTTCGCGCCTGGAAACCAGATATCTCGCATGGGAGTGGTGTCCATATAGAAGAAAATTCATCGGACATAAACAGCCCTCGATTAAAGGAAAAGAAAAGAACCAAGGATGAAAAGCGATTTAAACCTTACTAGACAAAATCATGAATTTATGACTACTATATATTGGTTTATCATTCAAAAAGAAAGAAAGAAAGAAAGCACATAGAAATATTTTAATTTGAAACTAACCGGTATAGGAACTTTTCTCTGTCGAAATAACTCCATGTCATCTTGGCCTCGCCTGTTGAGGCTCTTTGCTTGCAGCGCCCAAGTACAACAGCCGTTTCTACCTGGCCTCGGCTAGGGTCGTGATGGGATAATGTTGTCGATGTGGTCGGACACCAGCAAAAGCTTAGTAGCAATCAACACTAAGCCAAAGGATGGAGCCTGTCGTTTTATTTTCCTGACGAGCGGACACGATATCTTTTTAACTGGGAAAAGTGAGGCAGCCGAGTTCAATGTTGTTGTTCGATTTCTTGGATTGAATCGACGAGCCTTTTTTCCCCCTCCAAAAAAAGTGTGCTATATTGCCGTAGGAAGCAACACACAAAGTATACACTGTAACATACGTAATACAATCTAACTACTACCGTTCATGACTAGGTAGCATAACAAGCTTTCTGTATTGTGTTTCGTATGGATACCCCTAAACCAAGGCCTGCTTGGCTGGAAAGACTGTGAGAGGTCCATGCAGATTGACTGTTATTGAGTCATGGACGTGGGTCAATATTCCATGGCCAAGAGACATTAATCTCTACTGCCACGAAGATCCTGGCAGCTGGATCAACGATTGATCATAAAGCGTAACAAAAAACTTGGTCATTGTGAGGAGTAATGTATGGGTTTCCTCGCCCGGGAATAATTAACCTTCTCATCGCCGTTTCCACGGTGCAAAGAATCCCTCGCTAATACAGAAATTATCGAATTGAGTCGTTCCTTTTAATAGTCGCAAGTGAAATAGGGTTAACAAATGCTCAAATGAAGAAATCAAATTGTTTGTAGTCTTGAAGTAGGCCGTATATATATACCGCTAAGCCGTTTTTGATCTAGTGAGTTGAGATTATCTTATCGCTCACCGCCGGGCAAAATAAAATAAAATCTCTCGCCTTCAACGAAAACAGACCGATTCAATGCTATATGCTCGCTGACTTCCAATGGTCAGCTGTCAAGCTTTCCATGCTTGATTAATCATATATGAAACACTGAATCCTTCCAAATCTACAAACATATCTATTACCTGTATATATAGGCCGCCCACCCGGAAAGCTCCCCTCAATCGTTCTACTCCCACCGCTACATGGACGCCCAAGCCTACCTTATCCGCCATGGCTGGTCCGGTCCCGGTAATCCACTCAATCCCAACCGCCGTCCTGGAGCCCATGGGGGCCTCGGCCTGACCCGACCTCTCCTGATATCGCGCCGCGAAAACAAGATCGGTATTGGCCAAAAGTCCACAAAAGACCCGACGAATCAGTGGTGGCTGCGCGGATTCGAGGAAGCGCTGCGAGGAGTAGGCCAGGACGGAAGTGCCACGCCGGGAGAGGATGGCCGCGACGGGAATTGCCTGACGAGGAACGGAAGCGAATTGTACAAGTTCTTCGTGAGAGGGGAAGTCATTCCGGGAACTTTGGACAAGAAGAAAGAGAGTGCAAAATCCCCCGCCGAGGTTACTGCGGATGCCTCGAGCAAGGACATGAAAAAGAAGGAGAAAAAAGAGAAGAAGGAGAAGAAGGAAAAGAAGGAAAAGAAATCCGATGAAAAGAAGGCAGAAAAGAAGAAGCGAAAAAGAGACCAACGCGACGACGATACGAAAAGCGATGATGATCGCAAACGCAAAGAAGAAAAGAGAAAAAGACGCAAGCTAAAAGAGGCAGAAGAGGCGGCCATTGATTCCGGGAAGAAAACTTCAAAAAAGAGCAAGAAATCAAAGACTGAACAGCTGCCAAATTCCACCGAGCTACCCAACAATGACTCCCCAGATCAGCAAAGTATCGACAAGAAAAGACGCAAAGAGAAGAAGGATAAAAAGAAGAGGAAGGCAGAGGACATCTCAGCTGAAGATGAATACCCAACCCCAGACTCGTCTACGAACGAAGAGTCAATAAGAACTGCGAAGGCCGAAAATGATCAAAGGTCAAAGGAGAAGTCTAAGTCCAAGGACGAGAAAAAAGAGAAGAAAAGCAAAAGGAGGAAAAGCAGCAAGGAACCTGCCGAGTAGAGCGATTGGTTATATTTAGACATTTGTATGATACCCATATAGATTATTGGATAGGCAGATATACACTTAACACTGATGTCTGGACATTCGAGTTGATCAAAATAAATTCACTGCCAATTGATGGTATAGGACTTAGAACCAAGAATTTTTAATTAATCCAGGAAATCTGCCGGACTAACAGCGCTGCCCATTATTTTCTCGTCTATATCATTCGGCAGGCGCTTCAGAAGGCAATTTTCCAGGTTTGCCCGACAATATCCATGGCCGTCTCTGCCAAAATTCATCTTTAATAATGTCCACATGATCGACGACAACCTCTGCCTTGCGACGCAATTTTCGTAGCTTATCTTGTTGACTCTTGGAGAGTTCTTTCGTATTTGCTGTCCTCTGGTCTTCCTCATTCCCTGCTGTTCCCGTAGGCTCAGTCGATGGATCCACGAGCTGATATTGGCGATATACAACGCTTCCCTTTTTGTATATCTCGGCTTCGTTGTTATAATTTATGCCGAAGCGGCTGAAGAGAATTTCATTTTTGTCGGATGACACAGTTCCCTAATATCGACGTGAGCAGAGTTTTGAGCAAGTGGGAAATCCTTGATACTGTACCTGCAACTCTTTTTCTGCTTCGACATTGGTCATTCCGCCCTTTAAAACCATGGACCAGAAGGTTGTATTGTATAGATTGTTAATGTGACCTTGAAAAATATCAAATATCGTCAGTTTATCTTGTTAAACAGCAGGGAAAATGTTGGGTCTTACAATCCACCTGTCTCCAGCTCATATAATCACGCAATATTCTCGCGTTTGGATATAGCACTGCCCGTCCATCGAAAGTTGGTAGGTTCGATATCTCCAAGGGCTTATCTGGGAAAAAAGACGGCCATTGCATGACATATGCTGCTGTAAATCCCGAGACAATTGTCGTGACGAGTTTTCTGAATACCCATTATCAGGAATATATACTCACATCGACTATCACGAAATTCACTTACGCGCTTCTGCGTTCGAACAACTGACAGCTGGGATGAAAGACAAAGCTTTTATTCAAAAGTCAGCAGACGTTTACATCCTTTGCTATTAACACTGTCGAGCGTACCTGTACTCGTCGCTAACGCCGTACGCAATACTCAACTCTGGAAGATCCTTCATCACCGCTACTGCCGCAGCGTTCATGAGGTCCAACGCGCGGCGATCGTTTGGTTTCTGGAATCCATATATATCTGAAAACCTAGACATCCTTCAGAAACGATGTTAAATATAAAAAGTGTGTCGTTCCTTAAGCCTACCTGTGGAATCCGCGGCCGTCGATTCGCACAACGATCCAGGATTCAGGAAGCAGTCTGTCTGATTGCTCAAATGTCCTGACATATTCATATCTGTTTGAATATTAGCAGATGTTTTATTATGGACAGCATTCTCGCACGGTAGGACTTTTGAGTCGGCATCGATGTTGTTTCAGAAAAAAAAAAAAAAAAAAAAAAAATTACTTAGAATTAGCCATGTCCCCCCCGCACAGCGCGTGGGCTGTGATGTAGTAAACTCTGGTGTCTTGCTGCTTCTGCCAAACGCTACGGTTATTTGAAAAACAGGTTTTTTCTGAATTTATATTTCCCGATTAGCTTCTGCATTCGCGTGAAACGTTGAGATGAAGTAGTGCGTGTTTGCCAGCACAAAAATCTTCCGCGGGACAGTATGAAGTTTGGAAATGCGGGAACTCTACGAGGATGAACCACAAGGCGAGAATAGAACTGTAGAAATTTTAGCACCGCTTACACGTGTAGTACCATTGAAAGTGCCTATCGTGACAGTAAAAATCTACGTGAGTATACCTATTCTACTAAAATACGAATAATTTAATGTTGATTATTATCGAGAGGCCAACTATTGCTTTCAACTGGTATCAACTTGAGTTCATGCGTAATAGGTAATCTATGCTATCGTTGTATGCACCGCTTACTCCTCTTCAGCGAGCTCCTCATCTCCAGTCTCACTAGCCTTCTCACCCGCCTCGCTGGAAGCCTTGTCCTTCTTGGGCTTTCTGCTGAAGAAATGCCGGCCGCTGCGCGTTGTTGACCTGTCTGCAGAAAGGGTGCTGGAGACAGTACTATCTACGCTCTTCCCCAGCTGAGTCTCATCGTGATTGCCCTCTGCATCGATCTCGCTCTGAATCGAATCGTTCTTCTTTGAAAATATACCCCCGCGATCTTTCCAGGAAAGGTTGAATTTGCTCGAACTGCTCTTGCGGGTAATTTTCTGGATGAAGGACTCTTTTGTGCTGACATTATCTGAGGGACTGCTCGACGGCACAAGATCAAGAGAGTCGAGAGATTCTGCAGCACCGGAATGCGCTCGAGAATCCCTCGAGTGTCTCGACGGTGGCGGAGACAAGTCGTCTGTGTAGAACTCGAACTCTTGGGACTTTGACGCCAAGTCTTTTGCCGCTGATTTGTCCTTGTCCTTTTCGGCTTTCTTGAACAAAGTCTTAAAAGTTGGTGCTGCAGGATTCAGTTTCGGAGTCACAGGTCGGTGAGACGAAGAAGGTCGCGTTCCGATGGGCGCCTGGAGCGGTCGAAGCTTATCATGGGGTGCTTGAAGAAAGTCAGGTTCGCCAGGGGGCATTCCCAGAGGTAAGTGACTGGAAGAACCGTACTGTGTTGATGGTCGACGAGACGGGTTCCGTGACCACGTAGATGGTGAAGCCCAATCAAAAGCAAGCGAGCTCCTTTGCGCACTGACATCACTAGGTGGCCAGCCAAAGGGATCGGTAGAAGGGTGAGGAAGGTGTTTATCAAACGAGAACGTTGACGATGGTCGCGGGGATAGAGAACTTCGACGAATGGGCCCTAAAAGTGAAGAGGGGTCAAGGGGATCGTGTCTAGGGCTAAACTGATTGTATCCTTGATCGTTCTTGATCACCTCATCCGCATTCATTTTAGTAGACGAGAAAATATTGGCAAATGGACCTTTCCTAGACGGAGCGTGATCGGAAGAACTATCAGCAGTCACATTTGTCGGGTTGCTCCTCGGAAACAGCGACATTGGGTTTGCCCAGTTGGCTGCATGGCTCAAACGTCGGCGTCGTGCTCCAATTGGGTCCATATCATCATAATTCCTGGGGAACGACCGGCTCTGACCAGGCTTCAAAGAACCAAGAAGTGGCGGTCCATCTGCCATGGTTTTCCCTCGTTGTCGGTGGAAATTGAAGAGGCCAGAGAGTCGGCGGGAGGCGCTCTGCACATTGGCCGTATCGTTCGGGGACAACGCTTCATTATGCGGAAGTGAAAGGTCAACGTCTCGTAGACTCTCGTGAGGGCTAGCGAAAAACCGAGATGATTTGGTCTCTGAGGAAACCGGAGAGGGTGATCTGGGATCGTTGTTACTGGTCGTGTCGGGCAAATCGGGAGCCGTAATAGGGCCGAGAAGCTCCGTAGATTCTTCATCGCCAAGAAGATCTGATGGTAACAAGGCATCTGCACGCGGACTCATCGGTGGCAATGAAGTATCCGATTCGGTAGGGACGGTCTCTGCCCTGTCTGTAGGACCGAGCAATGTCATCCCATTGGTGATGTTGAAGAAGGCAGAGCTGGGGGCGAATGTAGGAGAGTTGTTGGATTGATTGTAGGTCAAAGTTCGAGGGAACGCAGTATCTACTTGCGGAAACGCTACCGGCGAAGAGACGTTGCTCGTCAGGGAACTTCGGTGCCGAGGGCGGCGGATGGCCGAAGGCTGGGGAAGCTCTAGGTCAATCGTCTGCAACGAATTGAATGGGCCATTGCCGCTGGTCCTTTGGTTATTTAACCACTTGAGGCGTTCTTGAGCTTCCTGATACTGCTGCTGAGCCTGGGTGTGCAGATTAACTAGCGTGGCATATCTTGCGTGGAGATGGTTCAGACGGGCTTCCCACTGTCGAGCCTTTTCAATATCGATACGATCGAGCTCTCTACCATCCTCGTTATCACCGCCCTCTACCCTTTGCCTTTCGTCTTCAAGCTTTTTGATACGACCTCCTTTTTCTTGAATTTCGTCGTCGATATCTTTCATTTTCGCTTGCTCGCTTGTGATCTTTTCGCGGATTTCATTGGCCTGTTTGGTAGCGTCTTGCTCAACCTTCTTCTTGTCTTCACTAGCTCTGGCAACCTCCTTATGGAACTGCGAGATCTGGTCCTGCCATCGAACAATGTCGTCTTTTCGTTTTTTGCGTTCAGCTTCTTTTTGCTGGAGGAGTCTCTCGCGCTTCGTCTTTTCACTCTGAACTGTTCGGTTGACGCTCTCAAGTTTATTGACATGCTTCTTCAAGTCGCCACTGGCTTCGTCCTTTTCCTTGACGCGCTGCTTGAGCTGATCGCGTTGTTTAGCCAGTTCGTCGAGAGTGGCGTTGTGTTCCTCGTCTTCTTCAGCAACCTGCTTGTCCATGTTCTCATTTTCCTGCTGGAGGGATTTTAGACGCGCTGCCAGCTGCTCAAGAGTTCCGTTGCGATCGTCGGACACAGAGACGCGATGCGAATCGTCAGGCTGCATGTCAGCCGCTAGCGATACCTTTCTCCCCAGACCAGTGCGCTTGCTTTGTGGGTGGCCACCGCTGTGCTCCCTTGCCATCACTGGGGCGGAAGGAGCCACGAGGGCGACGGTCGACCGCGGGACCGATGCTTGGATCGTAGGGCCGTCGATAGTGCCATCTTGCTGAGTCTGCGACAACGGAAGAGGTTTCGTACGGATATGGAGGACGGCACTCGCAGTTTGGAAATTGGCAGCGCTGACGGCGAATACGCAAATATGGTAAATATGGCCGGGGACTAAGTTTCCAATCGTGACGGCAGTTTCTGCTCGCTTTGTCTCGCCGACTACACCATCGTTAGTTTTGTGAATGATGGCAATCTGCAGTGGTGTGTTTTGTCTCTAACCTTTAGCGCTATTAACCTGGATAATGTGTTTTTGTATGGAATTGTGGAACTCGGGCTGTTTCCAGGCAATGCGAATCTCTCGAGCGGAAATTTCCTCAAGGGTGACTTCGGGCGAGGGAGGGATATCCAGGCCGAGCTTGTCGACCAGGATCTCGTTTGGCGTTTGGCACACTTGCCAGGCGCGGTAGAGCAGCCTGCAACAAAAGGGTCAGTAAGCGGAGCACTCCAGGCGATGGGATTTTCCAGTGTCACGCACCAGACCAGCGCCCACAGAATGGTGCCGGCAAGGAAGAGGGTCATGACGCCTCGCACCCTCACGCGGGGGACCACACTGGGGTAGACATCAAACGACCAGTACAACGGCTCATACATTGCCCGTGTTGAACTCCATCCATCCAGGAGCAGGCGGGCCGTTGACTCTGGAGAGCAGGTGTCGATAGTTCCTTTATTCTGTCTCGTGGTTGCGCAAGCGGCTCCATCGAGCATTGCACGCAATGGGGCACCCGCCCGGTCACGTGCCGCGTATTCTTAGTCAGCGAGCTCGCTCTAGTTATACAATTTCTCTTGGCAGGAGCGTACTAGAGAGACAAAACAGATGAGGAGTGCCTTTATGTTCTATTAAGAGTAAAAGCAAATGAGTGCCCAAGGCCATATCATTAATTAAAAAAACGAATCAGCATGATTAAAAACTGAAATCATTAGATAACTAACAACCAGCCACGATTTCTTGCGGAGATAATAGAGGAACCATTCTGCGCTTGGGTAAAAAGAAATTCAAAAGAGACATTTCTCGATATCGAAAAGTCCAGGAGCTAAAGGCCCTCTTGAGTGTTATCAAATCAGGCACCAGTTCAGCAGACGATATTCTAGCACATCAATGGACCATCTGGTATCACCGCCCCAGGGACCCGGGAGTTCCAACCTATACCCGAGGCCACAGAAGAGGTGAATCTCTTCCAGGCATTGGCGTTAAGAATCATGGATACAAGGAACTTGTTCATCAACGCGGTGCACGATATGGATACCAGGGACGGCAATCTAGTTGTCCCTCTACCACCCGAAACTACAACTACCACGGACGATCGGCATGAATAGTCTCAGGCTTTTGATGCACCAAGCTGTGAAGCATGCAGTTCGTGGACCAAATACTTAGACTAATAACCGATTTTTTTTTTTTTTTTTTAAAAAAAAACACCTGGTTAAAGCAAGTATAACAAAGGAAGTGTGGCTAAGTCTGGTGATCAAAGCGGCCAAGACATATGGCGGAAAAGTCCATGAATGTAAAGCACCTAAATTCACACACTCCGTATGCAGTACGAAGTACATGTGGGTAGCCGTGGAACTAAAAGACCATTCCGAGTTGCAGTTAACAACATACGTACGAAGTAATTAATATCCTCGGGCCAAGGCCAGCCTTGCATTGCAGCGGCTAGCCGAGAGCAAGCGATGGGAATGCAAATCCCCCAACTTGCGCGTCACCTGGTCTGTCTCATGGGGGACGCTAGGGGGCAAAAAAGGAAAAGAAAAGGGAAAAGCCCTGCCCCAGCTGGGACTAGCCAGTGGTGTCGGCGATGCGAGCCATTTATTATTGAATGTTCGAAATAATGTTCTGGTTGGGCTCGGCGGGCGGGCCGATGGCGCTGCAGCGTTGAAGCGTTGAGAATCCAACAGTCTGGTCGCCGCTCTCCGACGCGATATAGTTGCCATGTCTCTGTCGGTCTCACCACTTCCTCTTCCTCCGCCTCCCCTACTCCTTCCACTGCCTATTACATGTACTACCACCACCACGCTCGCTGATACTCGGTCTTCCGTTTCGCTCGTTTCGCATCTCCCACTCCAAGCGTCGCTGCTACCCAATTAGGCCTAAATCCCTCTTGGCCAGGATGACCCGATAGCCTTGCACGCCTGCGGGGACTTTCACATGGTAGCCGGCTGCTGCTCTTATTTTTCCGCCGAGTTGTAAGAATCGCTTGTCGCTCCGTTTGCGCTTTCGCCTCCCATCGCAGATTACACCCTTCGGTATTTTGTATTCCGGAATTCTATTGCCTGCGCTCGCTCCAGCGTCGGGATGCAGTACGTTCGCAGCCTGAGCGGCCCGGTCTCCAAGACCTGGAATTCGATCAACCCGGCCACCCTAAGCGGAGCCATTGATGTGATCGTGATTGAAAATGAAGATGGTCGGTCAACCACCAGCCTGTCAATGAAATGGGGAAGTGACTTTCTAACCTGGCTATAGGCAGCCTTGCCTGCTCGCCGTTCCACGTTCGCTTCGGCAAGTTCTCGCTCCTGCGGCCCTCTGAAAAGAAGGTTGAGTTCTCCGTCAACGGGATCAAACAAGACTTTTCCATGAAGCTGGGCGATGGAGGAGAAGCCTTCTTCGTCTTCGAAACAACCGATGATGTGCCCGCAGCGCTGCAAACGTCGCCTTTGGTGTCACCAGCAAGTAGCCCATCGACCTCTGTTGCCGAGCTCCCTTCGCTACAAGAGCCCCCCGATCTGGATCTGGACAATATCAGCCCGTCCAAAAGCGAGGCAAAAGACCTAGAACGAGGGCCCATATCCTCCAACAGGCGCTCCCTGTCGCATGATTTAGGTATAGATAGAACTACCGCGACCCTTCTCGGTACTGGCATTCTAACGGAGAACAGGCTCAATCACACCTCTATCGCAGTCGCCGAATGACTCTTCCATACTGAGTGTATATGAAAGCAACAACAACAATAACAAAGACTCGCTCTTGAAACTCGATCGTTCCATGTCCGATACCGTTCTTCAGGCTGGCGCGACGTCCCTCGGCAGTGAAGCTTCCAGCGTTGAGAATTCCCCACGAGCAGCGGGGCGAACAAACATTCCTCAGAGTCAAAGATCTGCAAGTCCTCCTCCAGTCTCGCCTAGTGAGGCCATTTCGCGTGCGATTGCGCTGTCGAAGAAGCTTTCGGGGTCGAATATCCCTTCACAGGTGACTGAAACCGGAGATCTCATGCTGGACATGACTGGTTACAAAACTAGCGAAGAGGAAGCGCTTCGCGCCGAAGTAATTGCCCGCAATATTCTTTCCGAAGAGTTAGAAGGAAACTATGACATTGGCGCCTTGATCGGCGCGGACGACCACGGCAATCTATGGATTTATAGCAGCGAAGAGGCAAAACTTGCAGCAAGCCGTCGGACAACTCTCAGTGCGCACCAGGTGCCCTTTAATGAAGATGCTGTTTCGGACCCCGGTTACCATAGCGAAGGGGAACAATCAAGTTTACAGCCCCCCATCCAGACTCGTCATCATCGTGCTCAATCCGATGTGCAACCCGGCTTTCCCACGCCGCCGCAGACACCACCGCAAGACGCGGCTCTTGGCGATCCGAATCGCAATTTCGCCAAAACTCTGCGATTGACTAGCGACCAACTCAAGACCCTCAACCTCAAACCGGGTGCAAACAATGTGACTTTCACCGTCAACAAAGCAACATGTCCCGCCACCATGTATCTCTGGAGCCACAAGACGCCGATTGTCATTTCTGACATTGACGGTACAATTACGAAGTAAGTAAACTTCATCGCCTTGGATATAGCTAGCTAACCCTATTGTATAGGTCTGATGTTTTGGGCCATGTCCTGAACATGATCGGGCGCGATTGGACTCACCAAGGTGTCGCCAAACTGTTCACCGACATCGTCAGTAATGGGTACAACATCATGTACCTGACTAGCCGCTCAACCGGCCAAGCAGACTTAACTCGAACATACCTCAAAGGAGTTTTGCAAGATGGCTATAGGTTACCGAAAGGGCCCGTCATCATGAGCCCCGACCGAACTATAGCAGCCCTGCGGCGTGAAATATACCTGAGAAAGCCTGAAGTATTCAAAATGGCCTGTCTACGTGATATTTTAAACCTCTTTCCTCCGCATGAGAATCCTTTCTACGCTGGGTTTGGGAATCGTTTGACCGACGCTCTTAGCTATCGCTCTGTGAATATCCCGTCATCGCGCATCTTCACGATCAACTCCAACGCTGAAGTGTCTCTGGATTTGCTTAGCCTCAACACGTATAAAAGCAGCTATGTGACAATGAGGGAGCTGGTTGACCATTTCTTTCCTCCTATCAGTCTTCTCGTGCAGGGAGGTGGCGAAGAGTTCACCGACTTTACATATTGGCGGGATCAAGCCAACCTGGACGATTTCTCAGTCACAGATAGCGAGGAAGAGGAAGAAGACGACCTTGAGAGCGAGCAAGCTTATAGCGACGAAGCTAGTGATATCGAAGACGAAGAGGACGACGATGAGCAGGTCGATGAGATGGGCGAAAGCTATATCTCTCGTGATTCTATAGACGAACCCGGGATGCTCAATTCAACAGAGTCCCTCGTCGAAAGCCATCTTTCTGACGATGAGCTTTCCGGGGGGGAAGAAGATTTCCCAGATATTGGGGGTGTGTCTTTACGCGACCCCGTGTCTTAGTCTGATCAAGGCTACTCTGAGTTAACTAGTTGAATTGCGGCGAAGATCATTTCAGCGCTACCTGAATTTTGCGGTCTTTTTTCTCTACTCGCAGCTGATCGAGGTCAACGCCCTATTTGTGGGACCTCACAATTTGACATAAAGACGTGCGTTCGTCGACTTGTATCATGGTTTGTAAATAGATGATGGATGCATAGCCAGCGGAGGAGTATATCCGCTGGTTGGAGTTGGATTTATTGTTTCTGTGGTGTTTTCAGCGTTGCATTTTGTGCTTTGGCCTGACTTGGATTTGGAATGTAAATTACCACCAGCGCAGACAAGTATATGGTGTGGTTGTCCATTGTCGTTCTTCGTATGTGCAAATCTTGTACGTATTACTGTAATTGTTGTAGAAAAGACAAGAAACAGCTCTATACCAAAATAGGCTTAGCGCGCTGCATGAGAGCGGCGGCTCTGTCTCGTTTGAGCCAAAGCAATCTTCAACTCTCACTCTCACCTTAACCATGACTTGACTGCGACCGCTATCGAATAATAACCCTTATTATACACTCGAAAAATATCGCTCTCGTTCCTTCTTGCGACTGCATTACCCATCGAGCCAGGTCCTCGAAGAGGACTTGTCATTAGTGAAGGCTTAGCATTTGCCCTACGTCCAAACCCTCTCTTTCAACAGCCATACAGCTAGCTATGGCAACCCCCCGACCAGCTCAAGCTCCTGGCTCTACCCAGCCCTTGACCCCGCCAGACGACCCTGCAACTGCAAATCAGACCTCATCACAACAAAATGCCACGTCGAGCGCAGCGAATCCTCCCGTCCCCAGCGTGCCGGCCATGCCAGCGACGTCTCTAAACGATTCGGGCAAATCTCGACGGCCACGCGATGCGCGCCTTGTTCACATGCTTCTTGCCTCCTTAGGAGTCACTGCGTACCAAGAGCGAGTTCCTCTTCAGCTTCTTGATTTTGCCTACCGCTACACATCTTCTACGCTACAGGACGCAGCTTATCTGTCCATGGAGGGATACGCAGGCACGTCCTCGGGACCGGGAGAGCCAAATGTGTCGACGGGTGGTGGGCGCGGAGGCGTTGAGTTGAATACGGTCACACTGCAGTCCCTGCGACTGAGCATTGCGTCTCGTCTGCATTACCAGTTTCAGCCAGGACTCCCTAAAGAATTCCTCGCCGACATCGCATCCGAGCGCAACCGATACGCGCTTCCCGGTGTGGCAAGGGGCGGGGAGGCAAGTAACAAAAGCCCCTTTTCGAATATATCCATGGGTGGGATGAGACTCCCGCCCGAGAAATTCTGTTTGACTGGGATGGGCTGGAACTTAAAGGATGAATGGGAAAGCGAAGGAGAAGAGGACGTCATCGAAGAGAGCGAACCGACTGTTTTCCCCGATACTGTCAAAAATGACGATGACGAAGATGCCGAGGATGAAGGCGATGGAAGAATGGAAGATGTCTTTGGTGAGGACGCGGCGATGAAGGACGGTGACGAAGACGACGAAGACATGGCAGATGCTTAATGCATACTGCTACTTTTCTTACGATTTTCCCTTTTCCCTTGCTTTGCTGTAACAAAATGGATTTGGAGCGGCGTTTTGGCGTGGGAATCACGATGGCGCATTGATAAACTTTAGGAGCGGTCTAGTAAATATCCAATAATCTACGTTATACTTACATATTATTCCAATGTTGAACGATAATCCTACATCAGCTGATATCAACTGATGGATCACATCCTACATGTAGAGCATGAATCAATGAATCAATTGTTTCATAATATACATGATGCCTCACGCAAGATACATGTAATGGAGATTGCTATAACCTAAACGCCGTCTCACTATGCACAATAATATATATATATAAATACACGAGAAAAAAGAAAAAGAGGCGATAACTTTCTAACAGGCATCAGTTAGCAGAATCATCTCCCCTTCCGCTTCTCGTTATCCTCCTGCATCAACCGAATCACCTCGACACGCCGCTTTTCCACCGCTGCTTCCTGCTCCTCGCGCTCACGGCGGCGCGCCTCGCGACTGGAAAACCACTCCTCACGCGCGCGGTCGAATTCTTCGGGCTTGGCGTGCGCCAGCATGCACGAGTTCATGGCGAGGCGCTGGTCTCGGCAGACCCATGTTGTCGTAAAAGTTCGATTGCGGGCACATTCTGCAAAGGCTGTAGAAAAGGAAAAAAGAATTTTTATCAATAAAATTGTTTCAATAGCAGAGGAGGTAGGAAGGAGGTATTTACCTCTGATTTCGTCAGCGCAGTAGCCTCGTACCCTTTTGTAGTACACCTCTTTGACTTGCTGTTCTTGTGTTGCGGATAATGGCAATGGATTGCGCAGGTCGAATTTGGGTTCCGTGACGGAGGGAGTGGAGGAAGTTGACGGTGTAGACATGTTTCTTTCTTTCTTCTTTTTTGTTTGGTAGTAGTGGATTTCTTCGGATTGACCAAGGATCCTGACGGTGGTGGATTGTTGGACTGGATGTGGATGTGGATGTGGATAGAAAAGGTGGTGTCTATGACAAGAACATGGCGCACAGAATCTTTCCCTCGACAAGCCAATAGCCGCAGCTGCGCTAAGTGACCTTTGTTCCAAATAAACCGACGATGCAATTGAAGCTGGGAGTATCGAATATCGAGGCGTAAGCTTGTTGTTGCAGCTTTGCCGTATCAGCGGCTGCCTCGCCTCACCGCCCGCGCAATCCCCGTTTTCTCCGCCGGCAGTAATGATTAAATTTATCGTCAAAAATTTATCCTCCAACATTATCAATCCAACGAGAACACGCTTTTTCTTCCTTTTTTTTTTTTTTTTTTTTTTTTTTT